>JANTPZ010150556.1:0-10949 GCA_025593235.1 Vachellia pachyceras | reverse complement strand
GCCACGAGAGCAGCTGCAGCATTACCCGCATTGTTTTCTTCGATGAAACTAATAGTTGAGTTGATGAGAAGCAGAGTGATGATGCCCACAAAGTCTTGACGGTCAGGTGACTTCCCCTGCGCACAATAATTTTAAGGAACAATTCAAATTCAAGTCCTCAGTAACAAATGCCTCAAAGGCTTAAAGAACTTTTGCTGGAAAGATTAGAGACAAGACTTCTAAAAGCTGAGCTGAACACACTCACCCCTCCATTTGCAAGCGCAATCACCATAATGGCAGCAACCTCCATAACCCAAGACAGAGGATTCCACATAAAACCCAAGAACTTCAAAAATTTGAAATCCTGAAAGATAATTTAACAGGAAAAAAATAGAACTTTTATCTTTTACGTGGCTTTCATTAAAAAGAGCGCTAGGAGGAGGGAAAGATACAGGATAGGACGAATTTAAACAGACAGAACGCAACCTCAACAATTTCAGCAGATGCACCGTTTGGAGTTGCCAAAGCTTCTTTAATTAACAACCGAATCGTTTCAGGAGCGAAGGAACGAAAATCTTAACTGACTCACCTCGTTTCACTTATCCAAAGTAGTCAGAGTATCGACTTCCTTTTTAGGCTTACCCACAAGTCAGTTCCAAATGTTTGCCTTCACTGGATCTTGAAATTCCTTGACCTTCTGCACTAAATGTTGGCGATATTGGTGGGAATAGTTCTTTGAAGAATATAAGAAGAAGAGATGAAGATGAAAAAGAAAGTTGTGCATAATGTCTCCAAGGCGTGGGCAACACTTTCCTTTAGGCTTAATTCACCCCACCTATTCCTATATTATAGGGTGCAAGTTGGGTTAACCGGTGAATTTCCTGCAGGATACAATAGAGACCCTTGAGTATGGATTGAACTCCCTACACTCAAGCCAAGACAACAAAGGCTTTTACAAAGTGATAATTTGGCTTTTTCTAAGTGTGCACTCAAAGAGAAAGACAATGAGTTTGATCTTGTTGTGTGTAGAATTCTATTCCTAAATGGGGGGATGGGGAGGGTATTTATAGAGGATGGAGAGATGTCTTGAAGTTGTGCCTTTTGAAAATAATGTCTCTTCAATTAAGAGTCACAACCATACCACTTCAAAAAGTCACAACCATATGACTTTTCAATGAAAAGTTGCACCTTTATGATATGTAGGGATGCATGACTTTATAATTACAACCCCCTACACACCCCTTCAAATAAACTAATTAATTTATAAATTAGTTAATTTATAATGACACAACCTTTTTAAATAATCACATATCTTCCTTTAAAAATCACATCTTTTATTTAAAAGTCACATATTTTTATTTTTAAAAAATACTCCAACATATTTTACGGATTTCAAGATGGTTTATGAATTTCAAGATGGTTTTTACAGATTTTGAAGATGGTTTTATATTAAAATGTGTGCACCGTTTAAAAAACGTTGTTCCCAAATAAATACAGTTGCGTCCTATCAAACCATCCGTTGTGTCCTTGCCTCATGCTTTCCACTGGCACGAACTCGAGAGAAGGTCTATGAAAGTCACAGGCAGTTGCATCCTTGCTTCGTGCGTCCTACTCGAACTTGATTGGAACCGGTTGCGTCATTGCCACTGTCGAATGCCATATCTGTCATTTATAGCAACTAAAGCATGAATCGAACGCTAGATTTGACATTGTCATCCTCACCACTACCACGATGCCATCATCATCCTTGCGTCAAAGAGGGAGGCTATCGGAAAAAGGCTTGGGTCAGGGAGATGAGAGAGAAGAGACCAGTAGATTTGTAAATTGATAAAATGTTAAGGGTAAATTAGAAGAAAATCTTGCTTTCATAGAAGTTAAACCAATTTTATGGGATAGGCAATGGAACCCATTTTTTATGGGAGTGACTTTTTTTTTTGGCGAAAACCCATTTTTTTTAAGGAGTGACTTTCAACATACTAAATAACTTATTTTAAGGATTTCACTTCCACTTCTTCAGCCTCATTTCCAGATGACCAAATGGGGGTACTAGTCGAGGATTTTCACAATTACTACAATATGTATTTATTATTACATTATTACACGAGTTGAACGTTGAATGTAATATTTTATTAACTTAATTGGAAGGATTATTTTTTCGTACATCTAACCAAACTATACTTTCTCAATAAATGATTTTACTTCACCACCACTAGAATTTTTCATTTTATTTATGAACACTTGCATAAATAGATAAGTTCCAAAATCTTCGGACCTTATAAGCCATATATAAATAAACACACAAGTGCCATAACATGGTTTGTGATGAGCTTTAGTGAAGACTGAAGAGATTTAACTAAATATAATTGAGACTCAACTTTACAGCAGAAGAGCATCACAGGGTTGGGGTTTTAAAGGCTCATAATATCCATTTTCACTACCACGTGAAGTGAATATATATCAAACAACGACAACAACAATTATAACAACTTCAATTCAATCAAACAAATTGAAAGAATCAACAAACTAAAATGGTACTCATAGAAAGAACTCGAGTTGCAGCATCCATTTCTTTGACTCCTCTTACGACAGAGCTATTCTCTTCAATTGCACTGCCCAACAGCTCCTGTTCTGGTTCTCCCTCTTTCACTCCTATTAAAGCTTGACTGCTCGAGAATGAACCGTCTCTGCTGCTAGCGCTCAACCAAGCTTCATGAAGCTGAAGAACATACTCCATGTGCCACAATACCTCCCCCATCGTTGGCCTATTCTTCCCCAATTATCAAGACATTTTTCGGCTCTCTCTCCATACTTAGACAGGGACTCAGGATGATAGCCACCTGCAAGACGTGGATCGATGATGGTTTCAAGCGATCTCTGCCTCTGCCTCCTTATTGCCCATTCTGCAAGATTGATTTGATCTCTAGGCAATTTAGGATTTATCACGGCTCGGGCACAAACAACTTCAAACAACACAACACCAAAAGAGTGCACATCTGATTTCTCAGTTAGTTGCTATCGTCTGAAGTACTCAGGGTCCAAGTAACCAAAACTTCCTTTCACAGCTGTACTGACATGAGTATGGTCCAAAGCAGGACCATCTTTTGACAACCCAAAATCAGACATTTTAGCTGCAAAGTTCTCATACAACAATATATTGGTTGTCTTGACATCCCTGTGGATTATTCCATTCTCTGCGCCTGTATGCAGATAATGGAGTTCTCTTGCAGCACCTGTGCAAACTTCTAGGCGCTGCTTCCAAGTTAATGGTGGAAGATCACTCCCAAATAGATTACTTCTGAGAGTGACATTTGCTATGTACTCATAAACCAAAATCATTTCATTTTGCTCTTCACAGAATCCAATCGGGACACCAGATGCCTATGCTTGAGTTTGGAAAGCATCTCAAACTCAACAATACCTTGCTGAGAATGCGGGTTGGCTTGCTTAATTGCAGCACGGACCCCATCATCAACCTCTCCCATGTACACCTTACCAAAGCCTCCCACTCCAATTATCAAACTCTCATCAAAGCTTTTTGTTGCAGCACGGATTTATGCTAGCGTAAACCGCTTTCCAAGTCGGGTTGATGCCACTGATCCATATGGATTCTGAAGTCCTGCTGAACCCTTGGCACTAACAGTGCTGTTTACAGTGGTGCCATAAACCGAAAAAACAAAGCAACTATCAATGTAATTATGGCAACGGAAGCTATACCTGCTCCAATTGCCATCCAAATAATCTGTGTTTTTTATTTGCTCGCTGAATTGCTTGCCAACCCATATCTATCAGCATAATCCAGATTTCCATTTCGACTAATCTTGAAAATTTCTAGCCCATTTAAAACAGCATCAGTTCCAGCAGAACCAACAGCTGAAGTAGGACCTAACTGAACCCATAGCGTGCTGATTCCTGAGGACACACCATCTACATAACCGTGGTGATACGCTTTATTCATCCCGCCTGCTCGTACAAAATATCAACATTATCTGCTGTTGTCTTGTTGTTTATATAGATCCTAAACATCCTCTCATTTGCCATGTCAAATTCCAGCTCACAGAAATGTCCTTGGATCATATACTCAAAATCAGGGTCCACTTCAAACTTTCATGACATGTTAAACCTCTTCTCTAAGACTTGAGTCAGACATTGTCCTTGCAGTCTCATACACAATGGGAGGAGCCACTGAAGATTCATTCATTGAAGAATACGTTATATTAGGCTTGTTATTTATTCTTGACCCAGCACTTTCTATGATCATGTAGCCAGAATCCAGTTCCCAAGTTCTCCAAATATCTTTATCCTCATTGGATGTGACTTCGGGACCATCAACATTCAACCTGTACATGGTCTCCATCTCACGTCCTGTCAAATTCAAATTTTCATCACTCCTACAATAATTTATTGAAAGAGCCTACATTAAATAATTCAAATGAGAAAATAAAAATTTGTGAATGAAATCAGACTTTCTAAACCGTATGGAAATCCGAGCGGTGCAAAAGAATTTCCATTTGAATGATGGCTCCATGCCTCCATCATTCGAATTAAAATATCATCTTCAGCGCATGGATTAGATACACCTTTTACACCGTATGGATTTACATACGAAACAAAAGGTATAAGTAATTTTTAATATATTATATATAATTATATTATATTAATATTATTTTAGGTCTTTTACACCGCATGGAAATCCGTGCAGTATGATGAAATATTATATTTCATTATATAAATTAAATTATATTTCATTTATTTAAAGGAAATATATTTCGTTATTATATATATTTTTAAATTTTATAAAATTCATTTATGTATTTATAAATATATAATATATTTATGTAATAATATATTTTTAATATTATTATATTATATTATGTTAATATTATTTTATACCTTTAACACCGCATAGAAATCCATACGGTGTAATGTAATATTATATTTCATTTATATAAAGAAAATATATTTTATTATTATATATGTATTTTAAAATTTTATAAATTTCTTTTATATATTTATAAATATATAATATATTTACATAATAATATGTTAGAAGAAAATTTATAGTTTTATATAAATTTTTAAAATTATTAAAGGCTTATTAAAATAATTTATTAAAAATATAAGTTTTATATTTATATTATTAAATAATATATTTTAATAAATCTTATAATATATCTTTAATAAATTTTAATAAATCATATTATATTTGATAAATTTTAATAGTGTTATTTTTCTTTTTTCTTTTTTAAGAATTTTCAACTAACTAGTGTATTTTTCTCCAGAGCTATTAGGATCGCTAAAGATTAGCCTTTCATTCGAATAAACATAGACCTCATTGGAATGAAAAGAAACGTCCGTTACAGATCCGTTGGTCCAGGTGAAAAATGCTACGTTTTATAAACTTTCAGGGTGAATCTGGTCCCAAAAAAAACTTCCGGATACACAATGCTCCAATGGGTATTCTTCCATGGCAAAAATGCTACTTAACCCTTATAATTTTTATAGCTTTTTCTGGATTCTCCAAGATACTAATAAAAATAATTTTTTTTATTTTAATATGAGAAGAGGCATGAGGGCTTCACATGGGATTGACCACAATAGGAGGACAAAACTGCCCCTCCCTTTCCTCTACAAAAGTTTAACGGTATATTGTCTCATCCTATTCCGTACCAACGGAACCCCACCCTTCTCCTTTTTTTCTTTCTGTTTTTTTCCCAGACTTCTCCTTCCTTTCTACATGCGCATCCAGATTCTAACGTCCATTTTTTTAACTAATACTAAAAAAATTATTTATCACCTGACATTATTATGGTGGTAGAAAAGTCTCTCAAGGGATCTTTGAACCCTTCTTTCTCTTTGTAATGTTTGTTTTAATGCCATGTGATCCAGTTTCTATTAAAAAAAAAAAGGCTCTCAAAAGTTAACCACAAGGTTTGAATTTTTTTTGTTAAACCTACTTTTAGTTCTTATAGTTTACTTAGATTTAGATTTTGGTATCTGAAATTTAAAAATTATAATTTTGATCCATTAAGTTCATTCTATCTAAAATTGTTAGTCCCTATAATTTTAAAGGGATCTAAACTCGATCTATTAATTATGATGAAATGGTTTAATAATTGGATAAGATAACAAAAAAAAATTGTATGCATGTCCTTATAGTTTTAAACTTCTTTCTTTCTTTTTACTTTTTTTAATTTTGTATTTTTTAAACATATGGTTTTGATCCCTATAATTTCATAAGGACTTGAATGTTTGACAGCGTTAATTAACACCGTTAAGTTTATGGACCAAAACAAAAATTTGTTTAAAGTACAGAGACTAAAACCAAAATTCATTTAAAGTATAGAGACCTAAACTAAAATTGATCAAAATCATAGGAACCTTTTAAAACTACAACAACTAACAGTTTTAGATAGAATGAATTTAAGAGATCAAAACCACAATTTTTAAACTTTATGAAGCAAAACTCAATTCAAGATAAATTATACAGATAAAAAATATGTTTAACTCTTTTTTCACGAAGCACATAATTTTAAGTATAAATCCATATAAATGTAAAAGAAGTTTTTAGGAGAACGATTTCTAATCAAATACAACAATACTCAAATCTAATGTCTTAGATGGTTCGTATAAAAAAACATTTATCCCATCCCCCTATTTGCCCCGTTTTATTTTCCTCCTATTGAACTTTGATATCTTTAATGATTATTTTGGATATATATTTTTCTTAAAAATAATTTTTTTTGGCTTTTATCTACACACTGAAAACTTAACTTTGTTTGCCGGAAAAGAAAAACAAAAGAAACTTGCTCAGAAATCGCATAATGCAGAGAGGAATATGTCCAATACGTGAAAATAACACTAGCGAACAGAAAGGAATGCGAAAATGGGAATCCCTGGAGCTTTGCTTTCCCTACACAGATGGATGAAATAAATATCCACTATAATTATTGTGTTGTTCGGTGATAATGGAACCGTTTGATAATAGGATATATAAATACTTTTACGTAAACCGGAATAAATATGTGAAAGAAATTATCTCACTTTGCAAAAAAAAAATATTGGTGCACGTACGTTTAGACCCTGTAAACGCCAGGCTAAACAGACTCAATACAAATTCATGCATGTGTATTATACTCACAATAATTCGATTATGTGGTCTCAACCACTACTAATTAGTGAGTTTCCACGAAAAGAACAAGATTTTAAACCTCTAACCACTACTAATAATTATTTTCATGGCTAATTAGCCCACCAACTGCTACTTTAGATTTAGTTTAGAACTTCAAAATATAATTATAATTGTTCTTTTAACAAATTTTGACATTATTCATTGATCACAAGGCTCATAATTCGCTTGCCAATACATATATCACAAAATGCACTTGGTTGCTAACTCAAGATTTAGTACATGTCAAGTTAAAAACCACACACACACATGTTGATCCATTGATCCTCATGTTTACGTTCTTTATTTTCATATTCCTCGATTGATCCTAGCAGCAGGCCATCATTTTTTAATTTCATCTGTTCAAAGATTGTGGGATTAAAGATTACTGCGAATGCTATACAAGCAAAAGAGAAAAAGGAACAGAAGTCAATGCAGACATACCGATATTGTTGAATGCAAAATTATGAACAAACCCTCTAGAAACTCCCTATTTATAATTTACAAAATGTAAGCATATACAAGGACAAATCCGATAGCGAACCAGAAAGGCTAACAGCACCATGCATGCATTAAGAAACAGGACTAATTTATGGTTTTACTATAGGGAAAGGGTGCACGGAATGTCACCGAGAAAAAATATGAAACATTTGTGTACCAAGAAAATAAATGAAGCTTTCTTGTTGGTCACTGCGTAAGTGGTTGCACTCTTTCTTGTCCTTATTTTCCTCAAAAGTTTATTCTTGTGGGGAATCAAAGCCAGCATCTGCACATTTGAGTGTATAATTTTTTCCTGCGCGAATTGTACAACTATCCTCCTATATCTATTACAAATTTAAAGGAATGGGTTAGTTTTGCAGTTACAAATCCACAACAGTGCAACAGACAAAAAGAAACATGCACCAGCAAGGACCTACATAAATTATGCTACCATATCATTGTCACAGCTCCTAGCAGAAATTAAATAGGAAAATATGCAATTATCAGATCATGATGGCATCTCCATATGGGTGAAAGGGATCCAAAAAATCATGAGATCGAATCAACTGACAACATGGTGATGCTTCAGAATAAAAGTTTCAGATAGAATGGCAATCTATTTACCCGGGTAAATTAACCATATGACCGAGAAGGTTTTCTAGATTCTCCACCCAGTGCACCTCTTACAAGTTCCAGAATCTCAATAACCTGCAAAAATATGGACAGAGCACAAAACAAGGAAATGGATAATTAAGGAGAAACGTGTGGTAAGAATCAAAACTCTAAAACCAGCAATCTCATTTGTCAAAGCTAAATGACACCAAAAAAAAATGTAGATGTCAACTTTCTCAAATTGTCCTTTGTTTTCAGTTCCTTCCAATTATGTACTGCTCTTACTCATCGTTAACAACTTGGTATCTGAAAATGGATAATTAATGACATAGGGGTGCGTTCAAAATCAAAATCTCTAAAATCAGCAAAAACTGTAAGATAGATGACCAAAAACAATGTAAGAGGTGCAAACTTTCTCAGTGTGTCATTCTCAATTCCTTTCAATTCACACCTAATTCTTCAACAATTTGGTCTCCTAACATTGAAAAAAGTTTGCAAGTTTTAAGGGCTCAGCAGTTAGTTTAGTCTTCAAAATTTGCCGCCTTTTCAGAAAAATCAATCATGCGTATTGACCAAAAAAATAGCAAAACTTGTATCATCACCTAATCAGCATGACATGGCAAGTATTGACATGCAATATGGGCTAGAAATCAGGTAAGGCAAGAAATGTTGCCATCAACAACAATGTCAAAGCAGCCTCAGGGCCTCAAATAAAGTTAAGAATAATCAAATAATTGAGATATGTTTTGTTAATAGGAGGTGATAAGTTTAATTTATACCTATTTAAATCCAAATGATTACATCGTTGCCCAATTCCCATTAATCATAACTTAAATTTGAATTTGGCTTACTTTCACAAGTTGTGGTGATTATAACTTATTGCATGAGTAAAGTTTAGATATCCAACATTTCAACGCTAGATGAATAAACTAATCAACAACAAAATCTCCCTATCACTGAAAAATTACTCATGAGTATTTAATGTTTTTTTTTAATGTGATCAGCATAAGAGTCCTATGATTAAGGTGTCTTTCAAACTAAGTCAACGTAAAATGACTGACTATAGAAGAAAAACATTAAACACTAACAATTTAACATATAGCATAACAAAAGGAACAGATACTTACCCCAGGGTAATGGCGCAGTATGGGTGAATAATGATCAAGTGCAATGTATATCTTTTCAATGAGGCTTACGAGAGCATCTACATCATTCCCTAATAGATCAACCTGAAATTCCAGTATAATATTTAATGTAAGCACTAAACGTCAGAAATAATAAAACGAAAGAAAAGGGTGCAAAGGAGAGCAAAATAAGACTCATTAAGGGTCTTCAAGTTCTCAACCAGTGACGGAAACATAAGCCTTGATGACATATTGACATGTGGCAACCAAAGCGGTGAAAACAACCAATAAGGGTGTAAAGCAGTGGGAACGGTCAATAAATAACACTGCTGGACAGAGGATTTGTGGAAATTACACAGAAACTAGCAGATTGGAAACCAAGGCCAAGAGACGAGATGCCTCTGTTAATGGTGACTGTTAGGGGAAAAGTCACTCTAGACCAAATATTTTAGCTATTAACAATGAGGGTTGTTCCAAAAAAATACTTGAAAAATATGGAATAATGAAACATTTCAGAAGTTGTGGGTTGTAGCAATCTTACTCAAGCAAGACCTGGTCTTGGAGGAAATTAGCAATGCTAGAAAAATTTATAATAGGACATGTCCAATGTCTTCTTCAAACATGCATGCTTTAGGAGATGCTATTGGCAGCAACTCAATATTAGTTTTATTACTTAGGGTTAAAGTGCACTTTTGCCCTAAATTTCTTTTTGGAGGAGCTATGTGTACATAGAGAAAATTATGGAGCACTGTAGCACATAGCCTTTCAAAAAACCAGTGCAATGTTGCCATTTTTTATCAATGTAAAGTCAACCAATAGTATAGGTTGAAAAACTTTTTTAACCAACCTTAACATCGAATATTAAAAAGGCAATATTCCACCGGTTTTGAAAATTGTGAACAGCATTAGTCAACAATTTTCTTTAGTGTGCCCATAGCTCCTTGAAAAATACATCTAGGGAAAAAACGCACTTTAACCCTGTTAATTATTTACTTTGCTCTAGAAGGCATTAACTTGTTAAATTCTTTTATTACCTTATCTTTTTCTTATGATAGGAAAATCATATTTTAGATTTTTATGTATTTGTTGGGTTTGGGATTTTGCTATTGCTTTTTCCTGACCTCGGAATTATTGTCAAGCTAAGTTAATTTTAAGTACCTATTGGCTATTTCTGTGGCATTTTGAATGTTGTTACGCAGCACAGCAACTCAATTTGTTCCATTCAGCTCTCAAAAGAAAATCAGAGCATAAGATCTCTGAATCTTCAAATATTTTATAATGAAATTCAAGAAAATTGGCAATATACTGCACCAAGGGTAGATTATGGCAGTGTTTGGATTAGCGGCCCAAGTGGCTTTTAGGGCCTAAAAGCACGATTGGGTTATTTGGAGTGTTTGGCTTAGCGTCTTCACTGAAGGACTTTTGCGGGAGAAGGAGCTTCTGACCAGAAGCTAAAAGAGGGCGCGGTGGAGTTCGTTCAAGCAGTAAATTACGGTGGAGTTCGTTGGAGCATTAATTTTGGTCATTATGCTATTATGCTTGACCTCCATGAACGAATCTCTCTTCCTCTCTTATGATTCGTCTTCCTC
>JANTPZ010150555.1:0-11613 GCA_025593235.1 Vachellia pachyceras | reverse complement strand
TGGGAAAATGGATTTTGCAGATTTTGAGGCATTTTGGGAATTTCGAGATGGTTTTACGGATTTCAAGATGGTTTTTATGAATTTCGAGATAGTTTTTACAGATTTCGAGATGGTTTTATCTCGATTTACGTGCACCGTTTGGGAAAATGGCTTCCCAAACAGGCACTCTAACTGTTAAGTATAGCGTTTAGCACAGTAAAGTTTGAGAAAATGGAAAAGTAGACATATATCACAAAAGTGACAAAAAAACAACACCTTTGATTCGACACCCTCTCCGCCACTTCGTCTCCTCTTCTTCGATACTACTCAGCCCGTTTGACAAATTGCCATAAACCATTTATAAATGTTTATTCACATAAGTCGAGGTAAATATGTGAAGAAGATTATCTCGTTTTGTGGAAAAGTACTGTTAAACGTGCTTATGAAAATAAGCCCATGGTTACCAAAGAGGCCACTACTCTTTCCCACTCTCTCCTCCTAACTCCGGGCGAGTAACACAAAGAACTGCTGAAAGAAGCTGAGTCTTGGATGAAGCAACTGCAAATTCTTGCATGGTTGTTTCAACACTGATCGCTATGGGAATGTCCTTGGCCGCCTTCACCAATCCCGGCGCTAACAACAACACAGGAGATCCTAACCACTTGGGCTTTGTTTGGTTGGGGGAAGGGGATGGAAGGGGAAGAAAAATAATCCCTTCCCTCTGTTTGGTATGAAAAATTGGAGGGGACGGCATATTTTGCATCCCTCCAAAATGGGTTTTTTTGGAGGGATGCAAAATATTATGTCTAATATGCCTTTAATACTTCTTATCCAACTTTTCACATTTCATTTTTCCTGTCTTCATATCTATTTCACTGGGCGTGAATAGAAGGAGTGACGTAGATAGAGAGCAAGTTTTTCTAATCTTCATTTTTTCAATATTTTCTGAGAATAAATTTTACTTTATTTGGAATACTTGGAAGCAGCGATATGTGTAGAGAATGAAGGAAATAAATTATTTAAATCATTTTTTAAATTATTTAAATAAATTATATAAATGAAATACCTTAATAATTATTTTAATTAATTAAATAGAATGAGAGATTAATTTTTATGAGTAAAAACTAATTTAAATAAATTGTATAAGTAAATAAATATAAATCAACATATAAGGGTAAAATGGTAAATTGTTCATTAACTTCCCTCCTTTCCCCTCCTGAACCAAACAAAATATCATTAAAAATCATTCCCTTCCTTCCTCTCTAACTAAACCAAATAAGGTAACCTTATACCCTTCAATCCCTTTCCTTTCCCTTCTATCCATCCCCTTCATTTCCCCTTCATCAAACCAAACAAAGCCTCGAAGAAACTACCATTTCTGATATTCTCTATATCTGATGTTTCTGCACTTCTTTCATCTTCAACCTCCATCCTAATCTTCTTGTCCATCCTCATCTCACTTTATGCAGAAGATTTTCTCAGGTCACTGCCATTGAAGATTATATTTGGGCTCATAGCACTGTTCATCTCTATCATCAGCATGATGGTGACTTTTAACACTGCCATCATCAGCCTGATGGTAGCTTTTCTCAGGTCAAAAGTTTTGTTTAGTTTGGTCAAAGTCAAAATGTTTTGTACTTCTGTGCAAGTGTATTATTGTTAAGATTTATTGCATAGATTTCCCTCAATCTTGAGCTCGATTAACGATTGAATTATTCTGTAGCATATAAGCTCAGTGGTTGAGCTTTGGATTAGAAGAAGAAGAAGAAGAAGAGAAGGATGAGAGAGAGCGAAAGAGAAAGTAAAGAAGAAGAAGGGATTACGTGCAGAAGGGAAAGAAAAAAGTGATTTCGTATTAAAAAGTAAGAGTTGAATTTACCGTGTTTTTTTTCGCTACTCTTATAATCTTACATGTACTTTTACATCTTTTTAAATTTAGGGTGGCAGACATTTCTAACAAAAAAATTAATTATTAGAATTACACTTTAACCCTACTTTAAAATATTTATATTCATTTTTAAAAAATAATTTATATGATATATAATTGAATAATATATTTTTTAAATAATCATTTAACTTATTCCATCTTTGAAAAGAAAACGGATTTTGATATTAGATGATGAGACAGGGTATTAATTATATTTTTACTTTTACTTTTAATTATATTTTTATTAGAAATTATTCGCATTTTTTAAAGAAAGTCATATTTTGTCCTGCGGTTAAATTTGTTTTATGTCTTTCGGGTTATTAATAAGGTGTATGTAATTTATATTCCAATTCAGGCCCAAAGTATAGTTTACATTTTAAATTATTTTCTTAAATAATAACTAGGGATTATGATTTGTTGGTGCTTCAAAAAAACTATTATTGATCGTTTATTATATATCATGTATATGTTTAAACTCCAACCAAAAATTAAGAATTTCTCTTATTCTAAGTTAGAAGGACCAAACCACTTTCAAATCGTTAAAAAATAGCAAATTACAGAGAAATTATTCACAAATTATAAATAGTAATAGTAGTAATACTTTTTATGTGCTTTTTATAAGGACATATTAACTACAAAAAAATTATAATATAATTTTATAAGATATCAAATATCAACCCATTAATTTTTTATTCTATGATGGTTATATTGATGAAGATGATAATGAGAGGAAGAAAAGGATAAGGGTGAAGAGAAGATCAAAGAATTCCTCTTATTCAAAGTTAGGAGAACCAAACCATTTTGAAATCGTTAGAAAATAGTAAGGTTACAGAGAAATTATTCACAAATTATAAACAACAAAACAACAACAACAACAACAACAATAATGCATTTCTGTGACAAAACTTTGAAAGTACACAAAACGTATCTTCTTTCCCTACCAGTAATTGAACTGGGAACTCGCAAGTCAGCTTCAAGCAACGAAGCTAAATCATGAGAACCACGGTTACCAGTTACACAGAACCTATCTATCTAGCTGTAAGAGGGATCATCAATGGAGTTAATGGTGGGAGGAGCAGGATTATGATGAAGATGAGAGTGGCTTGGTGGGTGTTTTGCCATTTCTTGCAGAGCCTTGTGCTGAGCTTTGGCAGCATGCAACTCCATTGCAGCTTCAGCCTCTTTGGCCAATCTGACCTCATGAGCTACTTCCATTCTTGCTTTTGCCATCTCCTTCTCTGCCTGTATCATGTATAAAAGCCAATTCTCTTAAAAAACTTCTCAAACCACAGAAATAATACACAAAAGCATCTATTAAAATGTTTTGATATAATTTCTTGCTACCCCTATAGGTTTGCTTCTTTTGCAAATTCTGGGAATCAAGTTCCTTCCACTCAGAAGTATTTATGGTGATAATTAGTGTATATAATTTCAATAGACTGCAGATAACAATTTGAAATGGAGGAAATACTTAATATGAGAGTTAAATAATATAATAATAGCTGTCTAACTAATTTGGGTAGATTGAGAGAATGGAATAAATTAGTTAATTGTAATGAATGTGATTTGATCTCCCTATAATAGATAAGTGTAACATTATACTAAATTATATATTGGTTTATACATTTAATCATCATTTACTTTGAAATTACCCTTCAAATAAATCCTTACATTCAACCAGAATAGTTTTGCTGAACAAAAAAAAACAATGGTAGTTTGAAAAAAAAGTTATAATTTGGAGAAACAAAGTGAATCAGAGACTTCTATAAAACCTAAATAAATCCTTGTAACAGATTCTCTCTTTTCCCCCTTAATGAAACTATAACGAGGTGCATGTCCTACCTTTTCTTCAGCCTTTGCTTCGGCCTTGACCTTACGCATGGCAGTCATATCTTGTATTTTCTCCTTCACAGCCTGCATTTTTCTTATTATTTTACTATTTTTCTTCAATCAACTTCCCAATAGAAACTCAGATGCAAGAAAATAACATTGCAAACTGCTGCTTATATTTTCAATTAGAATGGAAAATGCTAAATATATTTATTGGCTCTCATTCTCTCCCCCCTCTTTCTCAACTCCATGGTTCTTCCTTCTACCAAGTGTCCATTGTACACACACATACTATATTTTATTTTCCAAGAATAGAATACACACACACTTGTGTAAGATTTTGATTTTTCAAAGTCAAAATACTTCTCCTATAATTAAAAATTAACTACAAAAGCAGAAAATTAGAAAGTGAGAATGGTATGCCAACCAAGATACAAGGTTATTCATTGTCAATGTTTGAAGCTCCACTTTCACCCATAGAAAGCAAGCAGATATGACAGTAGCTCCAATATGTTTAAGCATTTAAACGATATTAAAAAGAGAGAAAAAATATATTTCTAGAAGCCATCACACAGTTTACAACACCAATCTTCCCAACTTATTGGCTTATTTTACATGTGCTAGTCGATCCTTCTCTTGTCTATTTTTTTTAATTTAAAAAGATGGATATTAACAACCCGAGGTTACAACAGGTTACAAGTGGTATTGAATCCACAACCTTCCACTTACAGAAGAATTTTCATATCACTATGTCACAAGGATCCTTCTTGGCCCTAGCTTCCACGGTAAGTAGAGAATGAGAATGGCGAAAGCAGCAGAGGCACGTGAAAATGTTGCCTTGTTTGTGACTGCCGGATTTCAAAAACGATTGATACATATGGAAAGAAACCATTTGACTTCCCAGTGTTGAAGCTTATCCTGTATATCCATGGATCAATGTCATCAACTATTCTCATCAATTGACCACTTCGACCATCAGAATCTGTAGCCGAAGACCCTTGAAACGCCCAACTGCCACTATCCGTCTCTCCAAAAGTCGGATGGGTTTGTGTGTTTACCCACTTTTCCAAAAGAACATCAACGCCGGAAGCCGGAGAACCTCGAGAAACATCCATCACATGAGTGGTAATAGGTGGACGGGCTCTAGTATATGACTTTGAATTGGTTTTCCAGTTGAAACTTCCGCAGTCACATTACCACCTATAATGCTTAAGCGATCTTCTAGCATTGTTAAAAATGAAAAATCAACAAGACAGAGAGAGTTGTGGAAAAATTATGTAAGCAGGAAAGTGGTTGAGCAGATCAAGCATGCCACATGCATCATTGAGCACCTCATGGGAAAAGCACAATGCTAAAAGCCTAAAATATTGAGGTTTATTTTTTTGGACGAGAGTATCAAAACTATGAAAGAACAAAAGAAGCTAATTTTAAAAGACCAAAACAAAAAAAAAATCGAAAGGGAAAAACGGTTGGTTGGACGTGGGAGAGAAAAGGGGCGACTACTCATGATCATATTCATGCAAGCAAAAGAGACATGAGAAGCCAATGCTGGACGTACGGAAGTAGGCATTGCGTAACATATGACACTCATCACACTCCTAGTCAAGTAAGATAGAAAAAGGTACTAACATGGTTTTCCAAGCTGAAATTACAAAAATGTTAAAACTACGTCCTGCATTGAACCATTTTGGCAAATACCAACTCAAGCTGTAATAAATAGTATACTTTCTTATTGACCAAAAAATATAGTATATTTTATGGTTTACCTCATAAAGTAAGCAATACACTACAGCTTGATTATGTACCATTTGGACAAAAACTTAGCTTTTGTATCAATAGGATTAATGCATGAAAACAAACTCTTGTTTTTTCACTTAGGAAAAAAAATTAAATTTTTATTTCAAAAGTTATGGTGGAACAATTTAAATGAGAGATGATAGTACTTTTTTGGTTCCAAGTCATGCGAAATTTAAGTACTACCAATTTTCAATACACAAATGATAGAAGCATTGACTTAAGTTAAATTTGACAGTAAAGAGTGTGTGATCAAAACAGTTAGAACATGAATGGGAAGTTCTAGGACAACTCTTTGTTGGGCTTTGACATTTTAATGAATCAAGAAAGAAGATTTCACCTTCTGCCTTTTTAGCCACAACAGAGGGATACTTGTCAGTTGTAGATGAAACATTTTCTGTAGATGAGAAGAGTTTTGCAAGGCGCAATTCTGTTATTTTCATTTGCTCCTGAGCTGCAACCTCAAATTCAACTAATGGCCTGTTTGGATAACGTTGCTGTGAAATGCAAAACAAGATGTCATTAACATCAAACTTTGAAGCTCAAACTAACCAATGAATTTAACATGAAATTGCATGAAAATGGAATTTCATTTCACCAAATCCTTTATTTTTATTTTAACCTGAATTTCATCAAATAATACAAAACAAAATCATGGAAAGCACGCAAAACTCAAGCGTCAGAGAGGAATATATATTTCCTAAAACACACAAAAAATAACAGAACTTCAAACCAAACCATTTTGAAGATGTGACGTTTACAGGATGAACAAAAGGTTCCAAATTACACCACTTATATAGCATAAATATCTGTCTATTCGAGGCAGGCAGTTATATTCCGTAGTTATATTAGATATTTAGGTTTTGTGAGCAGATAGTAGGCGTAATACAGTTTCCTTAGGTTCATATTGTCTCTTCGAAATCTTTGCAGTTCCCATTCATAGGCTTCACTATACAGATTCAAGATTCCAGAGTTCTTAGCTAATAACATTTCAGTTCATTGTTAGATCATTCATAAAAACTATACAATATACTCTCTAACAAGTACAAAAATCCCCTAATAAGCATTTAACCATGGAATGGGTATTATATTTTATTTCTGAAACAGATAAATTGGAATATTGCATGATTTTTCCCAAAATAGCAAGTTTCTTTGAGTTAGGGCTAATATCAAATTATGACATTATCAATACAAGTATACAACTACAACAGCAGCAGCAAGGCCTTGTCCCACTAGGTAGGACCAGTTACATGGATCACATGATGTCACTATGCTCTATCATAAATCAGATCTCTAGATAGATTATTAACTAAAAGATCTCTATCTATAACCTCTTTAAGAATGCACTTCGGTCTTACTCTACCTCTTTTTAGAGAAATCCATACTGTTTAATCCACCTTCCTTAGCAGAGCCTCCAATGGCCTTCTCTGAACATGTCTATGACATGATCAATATCATCCCAAAAATAAAATAAATAAATAAATATCTCAAGCCACACCAAATGTCACCTCCTTTTCTATAGCAATTTTGTGTCCCCACTTCATATCTGATCACTGATCTACACTTTTAATTTCAAATTCTAAGACTCCTATTTCAAAAGGTAAGCAGTGCCCAGCAGATAAAATGATGTGTTCCAAATTCTCCCAAAATGTTCACAAAGATAGCCTTTATGAGTATTTCAAAGCCAAAAGCAACATACATTGTATTATATTCAACACTAAGTATACAAATTCCACAACATACTGTCAGCATCACCAATCTCAGAGAACCATGTGACTTTTCATTTTCAGGCCAAAAATGTAGGTCATCAAGAGCAAAACAGTCATTCATCTGCAAGGAGAATTAATTAACTATACAACAGAAGAGGAAGCAATACAAGAATAAACTAAATTTACAATCCACTTGGAATTATGAATTCCACTTTACCTTCAATTCAGAAAGGATCTCATCAGTACTTCTCCCAGATGCACAAATGATAAATATAAATCCAAATTTTTGTCTGTAGCGAGCATTCCATTCATATAATTCCTACAATGGTAAAATGGACGATATTTAGGGGAACCACCTTTCATTTATAAATTGTATAAATATCAGCTAATTCATGAAATAATGGTTTCAACAATAAAGTTATGTAATCTGTCAATAAGCTATATGGGGCTGCATGTACAAATGATAAACAGAAAACAAGACAAAATTCTATGGATCATGATCTCTGAAGTAAGTAGATGGCAGAGACCAGCATCCATAAAATTTGGAATAAAAAGAAAATAGGAAACAGGCATTAAATGGAACTTCTAGCTTAATGAAAGCAATGAGTAGACCTGTAAGCTAGAACCCGTAGTAGTAGCTAAGGCAGTTGATTGTTCACCCTTACTCCACCTGAAAAGTAGTTTATCAGACAAATTTCTATTGTTATTATCATCTGATGTATGTTATCCCCCTTCTTTTCAGTCAAAAATTTACAAAGGCTGCTAAAAAAAATAATGAAGGCCCCTGAAACAGGTGCATGATATGATATGCAAGCAAAAAGAGGCAATTGAAAAAAATACAAACAAGAAGAGAAAAGCGTATGCATCAAGTATAACAGTTTCTCATTTTCCCTTCTTGCTATCTACTCTCAATGGCACACTAATTTTTCAAGCGGCCTGTCAGTTGAAATTCAAGACCTCTATCCTATTAAAAAAATCGCTTCCAGGAAAAAAGAATTACAGCCAACTTCAACAAAATGTTAGAATTTAAATGGATCGTCAACCAAATATCAAGGCATCAACCATTTGCTACGAAACGGAAGAATTTCATTCTAAAATCAACTCCAACGCAAGAAGCAGCTAATTAACTATAAATCCAATTCTGACGTCAGACCAACAACTGAATCCATGATTAGTTTGATCCCTTTGCGAACCAATTTCCAGTCGTTCGATCAGTAATTTCCCAAAGTCCAAATGAAAAATAAAAGAGACGAAAATTTCTACACTGATTCGAATTCTAACATTTGCCAGGAAAATGAACACAATTTAAGGAATTACTGAACTGCGCACTGGTTTCAGTGGTTGGAGCGGAAGCACGGTTTTCTCCGATCTGAGGATGAGCCGAGAAAGCCTCAAGCCAGCCATTGACATCAACCTTATTGAACCAAATGTCTCGAGCAGTCAATATGGCGTCTTGCAGAGAAGAGAAAGGAGAAGCTAAGGCCATCTCTCTGGCGAATCTTGTACTCCCGCAGCATCCTAAGAAGTCATTCTCGTCAAAACGCAGATCCATTCTTCAATTACAAGAACTCCGTTATCGGAAAGGAAAAGGAAGTTCAATCACAAAAATAAGCCAATGAAGTGTCAATCACCGGAGAGCATGTGAATACTGGGCGTAACCGTCGTTCCGATTGGTAGTTTGTCCACTGGCGAGTAATATCAACAAAAAAAAAATTGGAAAAAATTATGGGAAATTTACTGTTGAGTCCCACATAAAGGACTTATTTATCAAATGGTCCCAAATTTTAAAATATTTATCAAATGGTCCCAGGGGTGTTGTCAATTTAGCTCATGGTGTTGTCAAGGGTTGTTACATAACAACACCATGCGCTGCATTGACAACACCATGCGCTGTATTGACAACACCTCTGGGACTATTTGATAAATATTTTAAAACTTGGGACCATTTAATAAATAAGTCCCTATGTGGGACTGTACAGTAAATTTCCCAAAAATTATTGTTAAATAATCTCATATATGATATATCAGATGAATTTATTTATTCGAAAAAAGATGGATTTATCATTGCCTCCTTAATTATAAACAAACTTTTATCAATAGAAAGACTACACAAACCAAGTTATTTTACCAATTTAAGACACACAATGCATTAACATTTATATACTTAGCATTAAAATCAATTCACCTACCTGATGTATATTTAGAATCGGAGAATGTATCTATTTTAAACAGTTGTCAATGTAATTGATGGTAGATAAATGCCCCTCCTCAATTTTTTAAGTGCCCACTGATTTTTAATATTTAAACCCACTCAAATTATTTATACGAGCAAGTATGTTATCATTTGCTTGAAAATAAAAAAATTGACCCCATCACTACAAGAACCAGGCTCTACCACTGGTTCAAGTGTTATCATGTTAAAGTTGCTATCGAACACATACTCCATCAGGATCTAAATATAAATAAAGTCATATATTTCGAGAGAAACATCTCCTAATATGATCATGTATAACATTGGAGATCAATCTTCTTCTCATTCATCCATGTTAATTATGTCTCTTTCTTTAACACTCATTTCATGAGCCTGCTTAACAAGATGATCCACTTAAGAGTTCTTCTTATCCCCCCCAGGAACATGACTTGATACAATCCACCAAAGTCTAGCTTCATTGATTATTACATCACTATATGGATGACTATGATCACGTTTTCAAGTTAACAAGTTTATATATAAGCCCTCTTTGGCTGAGCTTGTGGATGAGTCTAAATGCATGTTCAACAGTATTTTTTCACAACACTAGATAATCTCTTTCACATATTTACCTTGACTTAAGTAAACCTATTTCCCTACCGTATTCCTAAACGGGCCCATAGATTCAATACAGTATGAAAAAGATATCATTTTTTATATCATCGATTCCAACAGAGATGCAAACTGTGAATGGTGCCAACAAGATCATGTTCTACCTTATCATCATATCGCAACTAGATGCAATTCGAGGCGATAATTCTCCTTCAAATCTTTGACTATATCTGTGGCGATAATTCAATAGATAAGTCCAAATCATGCAAAAACATAATGACACAATTAGGTATGAGAGATGAAGTGTGAGGTTTAACATTACAATTAATATATAATTTTAAAAGTAACTATATATGTATGTATATAAGGCATCTTACATTTGCAAGTGAAATAGAAATTAAAAATGACAAATATTCAGCTGGTTGACTCTCAAACTTGTTGTACTTCAATAATGATGTCTCCTTTCATATACATTGGCTTGTTTGGAACAACGTTTTCAAAAGTTAAACGTATGTTCAACAGTATTTTTTCGCAAAACAAAATAATCTCCTCCACATATTTACCACGACTTACGTAAAAGTACTTCTTTACCACGTTCCCAAACGGGCACATGGTTATATATGTACACACACATATTCAGGGTTTTCTTGTCTTTTGTATTCGTTTTGATTTTATGGTTTTTCAGTAAGAATGGAACTGAAAATAGAGTAGAACAACCTTAATTAAAATTTAAAAGACTTTTCTGTGCTATACTACTATTAATTTTTTTCTGGAATGTTGAGTATTAATCAATAAAATAAGAAATTTGATTTGATATGGAATTAAAATTATATTTTTTAAGTTAATCAACCAATTTTTTGACAAAAAAGTTCTCCTAAATCAATATAAATTTGAATATAATATAGGGAAATTTAATCTGATGTCCCAAATAAACAACTTATTTAAGGAATGGTCCCGTTGATTAAAATATTTATTCTGAGGTCCTGTTGACGATATGAGGTGTTGTCAAAACAGCGCATGCGCCTGTTGTCAATGTAAGGATATCATGTTGTTAACGGGACCTCAGAATAAATATTTTGATCAATGGGACAATTCCTTAAATAAGTTGTTTGTTTGGGAGCTCAGACTAAATTTCCCTTGATCATATACCAATTGCCAAGAAGATGAATAATGTATATGAAAAACCAATTAATGTGACTCAGTATATATATGAAACAATACAGTGGACTGACTTGTATTGACGTGTTCCAGAGAATATATATATATATATATATATATATATAACTGAATTCATCTACCTAACAAAATTAGATACAATTATAGAACATAATTAGTTAATGGGTTCATGGAAAATGAGTAAAGTTGAAGATATTTTGTGAATACATCTGCCAAGGAGTCAGAGGAATGCACTAGTAATAAATGGGTGTGCTCTTAAATTGGAGTTTCTCACATTCTAGATGACAATCAAGATCATATAAGCGTGGGATGGTGGTGTGAGTAGCAAAGGAAAGATTAAGGTCGTCGCCATTGAAATCCATGAGAAAACAGGCTACAGGAATTGAACTTAGTCT
>JANTPZ010150554.1:9017-33640 GCA_025593235.1 Vachellia pachyceras | reverse complement strand
TAATAAATTTAAAATATTTTATCTTATTATTATAATTAATATTTTAAATTTATTAATTATTATAATTATATTAATTATTAATAAGATATATATATATAAGGGGATGGGGACGGTACGCTTCTCCATGCGAGAAGCACTGAATTCGTTTCCGTTTACGTGAGGTAGTTTTTCCACTCCCACCTTTTCATTTTCATTTTTTTGTACCAAACATGCCCTTCATGGGGGGAAAGGAATATTCCGTGTAGGTAGTTAGAGTCATAATTTGGGACCATTTGAAATCGTTTGTCAGAATGATTCGCAGCATTAATAGAAAAAATAGATGGAAAACGGTTGGAACCTAATTAAACGAAGAAAGAAGATTATGATGGGCATGATACTCGGTTCTCCAAAAAACGTAATGTTCCGCAGAGTACATCATGAAATATTGAAGCTTCCCATGCAGCATCAGATTTCATAAGATGCAATGATTAGAAGTTCAACTTTGATTAGCTGCCAGGTAAAAGGTCAAATGATGACTATAGAGCACTCGAGTATTTCTTGCAACCACAGATTGAACATTTTTTTTTGTATGTTATATTTTACCCCAAGAAAAATATCCTTAAATATGACTTGATAATATTTCACCTGCAGATCCTTTAATGGCTACACTGAAAATACTTCAATGGCCACCACGTACAAGTGTCATCTGATGAGAGTTTGCCAAATGAAATTCATACCAGTGTCATGGGAACATGACTTTTCAAACCCTTACCAACCAAGTGAAATAACCTAACTTGATTCTAAAAAAACCAGCATAATCTATGGCATCAAAACTCAATCGACTTCTGTAGTAAATTCATTCGTCATTAATGTGATAATAGGACCTATAAGCACATGTTAGTTAACATAAATGAGAAGAATCTTATAAAAAAACAGGGAATAGTAATTATGAACATGGAAGCTCGTAAGTAAAGATGCGGACATTTTAAAGGTCCTCTTGGTCAAGAAATTTTGATGTACTTGTCCAACTTTCACAGACAATATCAACGTACCCGTCTCTTAGGTTCAAGGAGATTCATTCCTGCCTTTTGGATTGCATCGATCATCATCATACTAATCAAACTCTAACGATTTGAAGCGCGCACTTTAAAAAGGAAAGTATAACATTTAATGATTTATGGCAGATAAACCATGGAACCTGTTCGAGTTAAGCTCCACAATAGGAAGAATGAGGCGGCGGAGCTATCCTCGAATCAAGTGAATGTTGATGAGCTTCGAGATATTGAAGTTACAAGTATAGTGTGTGTTTGGGAACTCCGTTAGGAGAATGGATTTTACAGGTTCCGAGGCATTTTGTGAATTTCGATATGGTTTTACGGATTTAAAAATGGTTTTTATGGATTTCGAGATGATTTTTACAGATTTCAAGATGGTTTTATCTCAACTTACGTGTACCGTTTTGGCAACGATGTTGCCAAACAAGCACATAGAATTTTGGCAATTTGCAGAGAACTCATTATTTTCATAATTGACGAACGCCGAGGAAATTGATCCATGAGAGAGATATTTCCCGCCAAAATGTCCCCGTTCAAGGCAGAGAAAAGGGCGCGCTTTTTCCACCTCTAAAACGGTTCCAACGCACGTGCCGTGTTTCGTTTGGCGGTTTCCTTGTTATGTGTGTGTGTATAATAAAACTAAAAAAATACATCAAGTGTCATTGAAGAATACAAATTTATGTATTATTAAATTTAAATAGAAGATAATTCTTAAATGTAATTTTGTTTACAAGACTCGAACTGAAAAAATTTAAAATCTTACCCCTCTTCTACTCCACCCTATCTTTAGTATTTTCTTCCAAAATTTTTATCATTTAACTAATTTTTTACAGTAACTATTTGGGAATTTTAAGATTTACGGTTGAAGCATTTATAAAGAAAAATTCTCAAACCCTATTTGGTTCCATGAATAAGGTAAAAGCCAAATTCCTATTAATCTGCAATTTGGGTTTTGCAAATTGGTACGAAAAGATAAAAATGTCTTTAACTATCCCCTCTACTTTGCAAAACGTATACTTGTCTCAGTCTCTCTTCGTTATCTCCATAATCATACCAGATAAAATCCCCAATAATCTCAAATTCTTATTTATAATCTGTTCGTTAAAATGTTCAGCAAGATGGGGTTTTGGGTAATACCAGGTTGTCACTACCTTTGATGTCATTCTCTAGGATCAAGGTGAAATAGAAAATTGTTGATGATGGAGAAGCTAAGGACAAGAGTGTGTTCTAGAAGCAGTTAGAAGAATTGACTTATAGGCCTTACTTGGATTTAAGTAGGGATTATAGGAAACAAACCATTTATCATCTTTTAACTTCTCACTTTCATATGGATGTTAGAGTGTTGTCATTGCCTTTAGTATGATGCGATCCAGCAAGCTGATTTATTAAATTCAAAAGAGCCTCTACAAATTCCAAGTGGACCAATCACAAGAGCAAGAGCCAAGAGAATTAAGGAAGCATTAAATGGGCTTGTGCAAGATATTCTCACAAAACAAATGGCATTTGGATCAACAAAAGATGATAAAGACTCCAAGGACGTCATTAACTTGATTTGGGCTGAAAATGGACTTGCAGATCCTATTTTGGGCTTGGAGGCTTCAAATGAAAGGGCTTGGACCATGGGCTATACATAAGAGGACTCATTCTGGCCTAAATAATCACATTTTGGGCCTAAAATTCTGATTAGTTATTGCTTATTTAATTTATGCAAAAATTTGTAATTTGAATTTCAAATTAGCTATATTTTAGGATAGTATCTATCTAGATTTTTAGGATAGTATTTATCTAGATTTTAGGATAATATCTATCTAGATTTTAGGATAGATACTATTTTGAAATTTGAATTTTATCTTCCTAGATTTTAAATTGCATTTTATCCTTTAGAATTTTAGAATGTAACCTTTATAAATACATTGTAATGCACATTCTGAAGGAGACAGATTAGATTGGAGATTATTATAAACTTTGCATTGTGCAAGTTGCTTTTTGAGAGAGGATTCTTTCTAGGGTTCTTTATTGAACTAATGACTTATCAATGCTTGATCAATCTTGTGGCGTCTTCCAACACTTCGGATACTTGTTCTTTCGTACTCAAGGGTTCAAGTGGATCGTCAACCTTTGTTTAGCGTTCTTAGGGTGCGTATATTCGGATTGGCTGTGGGTTCTTGGGATCTTTCCCTATCGGGTTCGCATCAGTAAAGTTGTCAATTTCTTTGGTAATGTTGTCAATACTGTTAATTAATGTTTATGGTATATAGGTTATACTTATGCAAGTAATATTGACTTTTTGTTGGAAATAAAAAGAAAACAATACTTAAAGGGAAATGTTGATGTTCATTTGTTATTTGTAAATTTGTAACTTTTTGTTGTCGTATGGATGCTGAACTGCTGTCAATGCCTTCAGTGAAATTGTCAATTTCCTTAACATTGTTGTCAATACTGTTAATTAATTTTTGTGGTATATATTTATACTTATGTAAGTAATTTGGACTTTTTATTGGCAATGAGAAGAAAACAGTACTTGAAGGTGAAATATTAATATTCATTTATCATTTGCAATTTTGTAAGATGTTCAAGTGAAAAAATGACCTAAAATGTTATTACTTATATTAGAGTTGTCAATACGTTATTCGTATTGACAACTCTAATATTTGTAAATGACAAATGGACATTCACAATCCGCCTTCAAGTATTGTTTTTTCTTATTGTACAAAAAAGTCCATATTAGTTACATAATTAGAACCTATATACCATAAACATTAATAAACATCACTGTCAATAAAATTAACAGCTTTACTGAAGGTAGTAACAACACTTTAGCGTCTATATGACAGCAAGAACTTAAAAGATGACAACATCCAATGACTAAGGGTTTGTTTCCTATAATCCCTAATGAAATCCAAGCAAGGCTTGTAAGCCAATTCTTCTAGCTGCTTCTAGAACTCGCTCTTGTCCTCAGCTTCTCTATCATTGACAGTTCCCTCTTCCACCTTGACCATGGAGAACGGCGCTAAAGGTGGTGACAACATGGTATTACCCAGAGCTTCATCTTGTTGAACACTTTGATGAACAAATTTGTGGACAAGCATTTGAGGCTATTGTAGATTTCAGCTGCTATGGGTATGGAGAGAACAAAGAGAGACTAAGACGAGTAGATGTTCTGCAGATGAAAGAGGATAGTTAAGGGTATTTTCATCTTTTCATACCAATTTGCAAAATCAAAATTGCGGGCTGAGAGGATTATGTTTTTTACCTTATTCATTGCACCAAATGAGGTTTGAAAAATTCAGAAAGTATTTTTTGATCAATCTCCCTTTTTCTAAGAACATAAATCTTTTTGTCGATTCAATCTTACTTGTAACACTGTTGGTGACTGAATGTGAGCACATCTCTTATCATCGGTATTGTTTTTCTTTTTTCTAAGCACTTGCATCTTCCTGTTTGAGACAATCATATTTGAGGTACTCAAATGTTAAATATAATTATATACTCTAGTAGATATTCGAATATTGATTCTGGAGATTTTATATGGGTTGACCTATTTTGCTAAATTCAAGCCCAACATATCATCATTGTCATCAATGGCATCGTTGATTCTGTAACAATTTTACGTGTTACATTATAGTTAACCTAAAGTTGTTGCTCAACCAGCTAGGCAGAGCCCAGAATGATGAACTCTTATATTCAGATTTCTCAATATACTCCATGTCCAGAGCATTAAAAGTCTGTTTGGTTTAGCCTAGAAAATTATTTTAGCAACATAATTTATAGTCTATAAAGAAAGTAGTATATTATATATAAATTTCATTTTGACTCACATAATTATGCTATCACAACGCTATGATAAACAAGGCCTAAAAATAAATAATAAATTCACTCGTTTTGATATTTCCACTTCAACTATCTCCTTGAAGTTTTCACTTGTGCAAATTTTTTTTATATGAAGGCAAAATGATATTAATAAAGTTCAGGAAAGTTATAGCGTACAGTAAGAAAGAAGTTACTACAGAAAATGTCTAAGCATAATATTAGCAACGCGGTGGAGAAGTATTTATGGGTACTTTCACACAAGCCGAGACAAATATGTGGAGGAGATTGTCTCGTTTTACGGAAAACACTGTTGAACATGGTTATAAGTGCTGATGACAATTTGCCAAACGGCACCAATACCTAGGCTGACAATGTTGTGGAGGTCTCCAGCAATATTATGAATGTTGATACTCAGCTTGTTAATGAAGATGATGTCTAAAGGTCTATTATCTTATAGCAAAAGATCATTATGTTTGTTCATCAGGGTTGCTCTAAGACAAAGTCGAGGAAAAGAGTAACTGTTATGAGATTCCTTTTTCCAACAAAAAGTGCCATAGAGGGAAGCTAAATCTTAGAATAAGAATATGTTCAACCACACAAATTGATGATGCCACAATAAGCACGACATTCTCTCTCTACTCTCTTTCCCTCTCCATTTTTTTGGTACAAAAGAAAAAAAAGGAAATTTACAATCAAGTCTCAAATAAGAGAATTAATAAACAAAAGGTCCCAAAGATTCACAAAATTACCATAAAGCCTTAGAAGTAACTGTTGAGGTTGTTAATGAAGACTGGTAAGGTTGTTAATGACAACCTCAACCGCTACTCCTGGGACCTTATAATAATTTTGTGAATCTTTAAAACTTTTTATTCAATAATTCTCCTATTTTGGACCTAATTGCAAATTTCCAAAATAAAGTGCAGACGAGTTATGATACTTGTAATTTTCCAATATTTTGGACCTAATTGCAAGTTTCACTAGGACCTGGACACATCTCTACTCTCTACTCCTTTTTTATTTTTTGCCTTTTGAAGTTTTCCAGTCAATAGTCTTACTAGGTGGCATTATAGTATTGATACTTGTTATGTTTTTTCTGTGAAAGATTTCCTTTTTTGCAAAAAGTTTCTAGTTCATATATATATATATATATATAGAGAGAGAGAGAGAGAGCATACATCTTCTATAGGAAGGGGTTGTGAGTTATATACCTCAAATAGCCAGAAATAGGATGGGTGTGAGTCCTCTCCGAGAGGGATTTTGAAATTGTTAAGGAAAAATGAGAAGGCTTCCTCATTATCTCATGCTTTGGACCATACTCATTTAGAAATCCGTTTCAGAATATTTTTTATGAATTTCGAGGTAAAATCTAGGTTTTAAAGAATATATTTTAGGAGAATAACTTTTATGAAATCCAAGGTAAAATATATGTTTGGAAATGTTATTGTGTTTGGGAAGTTATTGGCTTTTACGGAGGTCAATGCAAAAAGTAATTAGGAAAAATGATATAGAAAGAAAGAAAATATGAAAGAGAAAATTTATTAGGAAAGAGTATGCGATTTGACAAGAAAATAACATTTTTAAAACTTAGATTTTGAACCTAAGTTGTCTCCAAAATAGGTTTTCTAAAAAAATGTGAGTATTTGGGCAAAACTTATATTTTAGGGTAAAAATTAAATTTCTAGTAGAGCTTTCAAACGGGCTCTAAGTGACTTGTTGTTTCAAGAAAAAAATAATTTTTTCCTAAAATTCTGGTTAATGCTTTTACATTTTTATTTTATTTCATTACAAAATCACCTCCTGAAATTATGGTTAAACTTGGTGAAGTGTTCATCTACCTACATTTGTGACGCATTATTACCACATTATTATTTCAAAAAAATACTTGTATGATCTTTAGTGTAAAACGTATTTAACTAATTTAATTAGATTTAAAAAGTTAATTAAAATAATAAATATAACATATTTCGTTTAAAAAAGATCATAATTATCTTCCTCAATTCCCCATATCTCTTTTAATTAATTATTATTGTTAATGGAGCATCAATACATGTATTTTGGAAAAGATTAAAGAATATGAAAAATAGGTCGTAGCTTTCAACATTAAAATCAACTCCCGATTTCTGTTCTAGGAATCATAGCAAGTATTGACTAAAATTAATCATAAATGTGAGAAAGCAACACAAACTGTATTTTCACGTTTTTTTCTTAAAAAAATTATGGGCTTATCAAACATGTTGATCGCCTCAGTTTCAAAGCACAAGAAGCATGTCATGTCCTAAAAAGATTAATTAAATCACACGAAAATTCGTGAAATATGAATCCATGGTCCTCGGTAAGTCGTCGTTGAAACATGGGTGGAATGGGCAGTCATCAATGGTGGGGTCACAGAGTTTGGACTTTGGGTGCTTGGCTTCTGCTCTAAGCTGGTTTCTTCAACGTTGGTTGGCTCTCTCTCTCTCTCAGTCACAGTACATCCATGCAGAATTTCCTCTCCTCCGCCACTTTTAACCTTTTTCCGACGGTCATCGTCCATGTGCGTGTTTGTGTGTATGTATGTGTGCGAGAGAGAGAAAAAGGTGTGTGAACTGTGAATGAAGAAGAATCAACCAGATGAAACGCCCCGTTTTGGCGAAGCAAGGCGTCGTCTCTATCCCTTTACAGGATCTGGGTCCTCACTCCTCACTCCTTACCTTTAGATTCTCTCTCCCATCGCCAATTCTTGTTGCTTTCTTCTCTATTCTGAATTCTCTTTCTCTGTTCAGTACCTATAACTCAAGAATTCCAGTACGTAGAGGCAATTCAAGCCGATTCAACTTGATTTTTACGAAATCTGAGACCGCCCACTTTCCGTTACTGACAATTGAGGTTTGCGTTTGGGTTTCGATTTGTTGTTAGTTCGGATCTCTGTTCGTGTTAATTCTTTGATCAATAACAATTATTAGCCTCCCCGGGCATGGGCGCATTTGATGCTTGATTAGTGTAGATTTTGTACTTGGAATATCGGACAATCAAATTCTGGCTTGATCATTATGTTACTTGAACCCTTTGATTCATGCTTGCTTCAGACCCTTCCTGATGATTTATTTGCCATCATCTCCGAGTTCCTCTCGCCAAGAGATGTATGTAATCTCAGTCTCTGCTGCAGGAGTTTATACGCTCTTGCGGCTTCTGAAAAAGTTTGGTTCACTCAATGTGGCATGATTGACATATTACCCCATAAAGACATAGTTGAGTGGCGAAAAGGTGTGTCCTCATATAAGGCACTTTGCCGTTTTCTTATCAGCGTTCAACCATTAGTTGGTATGTGGGTTCATCAGAATCCTGAGCTTGGTAATGTAGTCTCTGTCATTCCTGGTTTTGTTTCTGTTGTCGGGTGCCGGGTTATTCCTCAGGAGCTTGGCCCATTGGGCATGGAGGAAGGTCCGATTCTCTGGGCACCGGTCTTCGAAATCATTGGCGACTCTGATGGGTCAACCATATTTTTTCTACATGGCAGGGAGAACGGAGTTAACTATATTTATCCTGGTTTAGTCAAACAAATAGAAAGAACTTGCAATGTGCTATTGCTTGAGGTTGAACCCTCACATCAGAAATATGATGATACTTTGTTGCCGAGTAACAGCATGGTACACCACACAGATGGAGAGTTATCAGGAAATATTTGCAGTTCAAACTATGGACTATCCGGGTCACATAGGACTGGAAATAATGAGTTGATGGTTCCCTTTAGCAAATTAGGTTTTAGTGACAGAAGAAAGTTACTTGAGATTATTACTAGTCAAGTTCGACAAAAGGTTCCTGATATGGCACTTGGACCGTTATTTCCTAGGTTTAGTGTGGACAAGGACAACTTTCAGAAAGATTTGTTGCTCTTATCGGAAAGAAGAAGTCTCCTTATTCAAATATATATGCTTAATTCTAATAGTATTCAGATTGATGGGAAAGCTAGCTCCCAAGAGGCAGTTGGTGCTGTGCAACCAGAGCTGGATGAAGTCCAAAGTAATATTCGTTCATGGGCTCTTGGTAAACCTTGGGATGAGGTGATTAGTTACAGACATTCGAGCAGAAAAAGTCGTAGTGGATCTTTCTGGCGTAGCCTTAAACATATCCTTGGAAAATCTGGTTCAAATAATGGCTGTCATGCCATCTCTGAAAAGGTTGCGTCAAGCAGCGAGAGTAAGCATGCACGACTTGATGAATTTCTCAGATCAAGTGACACAATTAAACTAACATTACACGCCTCAACTGTCAAGTTATCTTCTTATCGAGCATGGCCAAATATGCATGACAGCCGATTTGCTCTCTATAAACTGCGCATGCCAGTTCCAACAGTTGACCAAGAATACGCAGGTCTCTGGGGTGGGACTTTTGGTTGGCCTCCTGGAAAGCCCAGCAAAGACAAACCTGGAAAAGCACTTTTTCTGCTGCTGCTCTCTTATGAGGAATCTGAGGGGCAACAGCTTCTCATTGCAACCAAAATATTGGAAGGCACTCACTATGTCTTGCATCCCAATGGCTCCGCAATGTTTATTGTAAATACCAATGAGCCTTCATTTGAACCCTTTCCTTGGGATGCCGATGTGGATTCTTTTCCTGTAAATATTGAGCATGCTTTTGTGGGAGAGGGTATTGCAACTGGTTATGGGTTTAGATACCCAGGATCAAAGCCTGGTTCCCTTTTTGTTTTTCACAATGGTGTACTAGCCTTTATTTGGAAAGAGCCAAGGGCTGTTTTGACTTTGCAAAGGCTTAACTTGCATGAACTTTTGAAGAAAGGTGAAATGGTACCTGCTCTGCCCCCTGTTGCCAATTTCTCTTATCTGACGAAGTCTTTCTCAAATGTCTTTGCTGGCTTTCAAGCCACTCCCCCTTGCTTGTCTTCACCAAGGTTTGCCTTATCCCTGACTGGTCAAATCCTTTTTAAACTTATTTTCCAAGCAGTAGGTAGCTTGATGACTAATTATGCTTCCTTTTGTGCCCGCACGTGCATGTTGTCATGTGTGAATGAAACACAAAAATTTGTTCATTATTCTCAGGAAATAAATTAGGAAGGTAGCCGCTGCAAGAATTTACAGACCTATGCACGTTTTCTTTTTCATTTTCTCAAACATGTCTCTTTAAAAGAAATGAAAATTCTTATTGATTCATACTTAATCAAATGGTCCTGCATCCTATGCTCCTATCTTTTTTTATAGGCCTGTAAATGCCCCCGTTTTCAGGATTTGGTAGCATTTTTACCCTATAATACCAAGAGCTGCAGATGAATTGTCAATTTATAGGTGACACTTTTTATTGAGTTAGAGTAGATTGTCGCACTTTTTAATATTTTGAGATGCTAGGAATGTGTTGTGGACATTTTACGTTTTATGCTCTTACTTTTTTTGGGTAAGATCACCTGTTCAATAACATTCACAACCTAGTACAATTGCTCTGTAAAACTTGGTTTTGGAAATAAGTTTACAAGTTTCCATCAAATATGATGTAGCTGTCATATATCAGACTTGAAAGGATGGACGTCCATGAATATGCCAGCAGTATTGCATGAATTTGTCAATTTATTTTACGAAATATTTGCGATATTAATATAGATAATGCTATATACCTCTTTAGTTAATTAAATTGCCCTTGTTTAGATTGATTTCATAGTCCAGAAAATTCATGATGGGAGAAGACTTCATACTCTAATCTCAAGATGGTTGAGCCTATCTGCTAGTTTCCTTGAAGCAATCTTATTCCCTTTAGAGTTTAAATGAAATACATTCTAAGCTGGGATGACTTTCTTCTTTTGACAGGCAAGAAAAACAGTAGTATCTGAATGGGTTAGGAATTCAATTCCTTTTGTCCAGCTGATCACATCATAACAAGATTGAAGAATGGCTTTACTACAAAATATATTGGTTTAGTGAGTTGCAGGTTACAACTTCCTGCTGTCAAGGTTTTCTTGTCACTTTCTTCTGGAGATCTAAGTTGGAGGCAGTCCTTGGGGAACAGATGATGCATTATTGTTGTAGAATAAGCTTTTCCCTCACAACCTTACAGGTATATGAAGCTGCATGACTTTGTCCTATAAATGGTAGAATTTATACAGAATCCCAATAATGATTCGTACCCATCTGGTAATTGTTATACGATTGTTGTGGCATTGGTTGGATCAAGCAAAGGACAATCCCATATTGTAATCCTATTATTTGCTACCCTATTGAATGACCGCTATGGAAATAGAAAACCGATTATAGTCCATTGACAGATGATCTACAATTTTCTTGTTGATGTGAAAATTGAAAACAAGGCAACATCATGTACATGGGATATGCAACATGCAAATCTGGAATGCTACGTGGTTAATTTAATCAGTCTGATTTATAGTTCAAATCATGCATCTCAATTACGCTGTGCAAATTATGCATCATATATATGATATACATCGTATTTCAGGGTAAAGTAATTCCATGCAGTTCAATATGGGACATTCTCTAGTTTGTTTAACATTTAATCTGCCTGAGACAATTATATCATTGACAGCTCAACTGCACAAACGAATCCCTCGGATCTTCATAATCACATTGTGACTTGAAGAAACCAGTCAGCCTTTGTTCTTAAAATAAAAAACTTGGAAAACGGATTTCCAGGGTATAAATACAAGAGAAGTAACGATCAGATGAGGGCCAAACTGACGCCAACAGGTGGAATTGAGATTGAGCTCTGAAAATAGGGCGCGAAATCCTCACTAGACTGAGTCTTAAGGGATAGAGATCCATTTAGGAACCACCCATTTCTCAAAGTTTTGGGATGAATCTCCATTCTCTTAAAATCTGAGTTTCCTTTAGAAAGCATAATCTGTGAACCAAACGCTTAAAATTCACACAAAATCCTCTCCTTTCCAGTGGAAAGGGTCTGTTTCTTGCAATCAACCTGGCCCTCAGTGCATACTTGTGTATGCCAGATTTCCAGATACTGTCATTTTTATAACAGTCCATCATCATGAGCTCAAGACGTCCTTATCTAAATCAAATATTTGGTGTTCTCTAATATCATTTACGTTGAATTGGAATAGCACAATGACATGAATTTGGTCGCCATGCTCTTCAAACTGGAAGCGGTTCCTCCATAACTGTGACACCATCAATCGCTAACAGTAAGCTTATTTTCAAAATTAGGAGGCTAGGGAAAATGGGAGAGATGTGATAAAATACACACACACCTTTTGTTTTTGTGGAAACTGCAGCAGGTGTTTTGGTTGGGACATCAGGAAGGTCCAATTCCTCCTTGATGCCTTCAGGCTCCGTGGAAGGAACTTCAGGAAGATCTTGCACCATAAGCTGAACGGAAAACAATTTCATTTTATGCTAATTATGTAGAATAAACAAATTATAGGGGCACGATATGATCTATCGAATATTCATGCCTGCTTCAACTGAGAGAAGTCTTCTACCTCATAAGGATCATGGTTTCATATCATCAATTGACATTCCTAATTTCGAATTAGTCATGCCATTAAATCATTCAGGAGTTCAGTATTTTTAGGTAATGCAGAAACAAGTTGACTCATTTTAAGAGACCGGCAAGCATAACTGGGAGTTACTTTATACAGCCAATAGCAGTAAAAAAGGTTGCATTCCATCTTAACAAACACATCATTCATACTAGAGATGAATCAGAAGTTCGATTGGAATATAGAAACAGTGTTGGTTGGATGATATTGGAATTTACCTGAGTTTCTAAGTTCTCAAATTCTGCTAAAATGTCCTCCTCATCTTCTGCTGATAACTTCTCCCCTAAGAATGCGTTAATTTCCTTCAAAAAAAACACAAATATGCCACCCATCAGTTAGCATCCTATATCAACAGAACAACTTCCAGAAAAGTAAATGTCAAAGGAAAAAAAAGCACTTAAATATAAATTGCCAAGTTCTAATTCCCACGCATGTCTTTAAAACTCAACCAAGCCAGCCCAAACCTAGTGCAATGGTTTTACAATAAAGGCAGCAAAAGTGAGGGCAAGCTCACATCTTGATAAGCTTTAGCTTCAGCAGTATCATCCATAAGTTTCTGAACATCATCAATGTTTATCTCACTCTGTATGGCTTTAACCACATCATTACCAGCCTTCAAACTGTCGAAAACAGCCTTCTGCTTGCTTGCTAGTTCAATATCTGCCAACTGAACCAAAGGGATAACCAGCGTGTAACATCTATGCAAAAAATCAACTGAAAAGAAAGCAGCCTTGGGGCACTGTGGTGAATGATAGTACATCACTTGGGCTTTACCAATTACCAATAACTAACATGCTGTTCATTACATCAGAATAACACATGAAAAGAGTATTAAGCTAATTGTATAGTATTAGACAATTATAAAGCCATCTTGAACGGCTCTTGATCCGATTATTAAGAGTAACACATGGATAAAACTTGATATGAAATTATTACTTGTTGCTCCACATTTAAAAGCCAGGCATCAACTTGTTTTAACAAATCTTCTTGTGCCTTCTTTTTCTTTAACGCTAACAAGGCTCTGTCTTTCTTCTTTTGACCGATCAACTCTCTTGCAGCTTGCTTCTCGGCTTCAATAACAGCATCAAGCTGGAAAAAGAAAATTACAAAAGGAAATAAGGTCAAACATCCAATACGATACTATAAAGTACACAATCCAAATGTTAGGAATTCTAAATGAAAACTCTAATCGTTAACTAGGCAATTTATACAACTCTGGAAATACTGTACTAGCTCAGATGTATAACTATAGCTTCACTTCCTAGTTTGTAACAAACAGTGCAGGCATTGTGTTCGGCTAGGCTTTTTTTCACAAATAACTTGCCAATCCTACGGCAAAGTATACTTACACAGTTTCTATAAAATTTCAAGAATTTGATGCATTAGCTTGGCAAGCAATATGGGCCACAGTTGTGAAATGAAATGCAATGTCCCTGTAAACTTCATGACAGAGACATGTGCATGCATTGCACATATATACAATGGCATCCATAAAAACACATGTAATCTGATCCCTGCTGCAGAATTTTCCCTATAAGTGCACTTATTAGTTATTACATGTCAGAATGCAAAATATGCATAAAGAAGCCTAAAAGTGATTTTAAAGGAATTATCAAACAAGCTAAGAAAGAGCATCCATTAGAAATACAAAGGCTTCTTGCCTATTTCATCAAAAGTTGATAAAGTATTGCTATCTCAAAGACCAAAGTCTATCAACGTCATGTCCAAAACAACCCAAACGCAGAAAAAAAACTCCCAGTGATAGATAATTTCAGCAAAGTAAACTCAATCTACCACATGCTTTTTAACTCTAAGTAGGTTCCCCATGCATTACACAAAGTCTAAGAAACAAGCTAAATTGTTTAGGGCTTCTAAATAGTAAAGTTTAATATAGATTTAGTATTTTAGGTCAATGTGATGATAATTAATATTGACCAGCCATTTTATTAACTACTTCCTTAACCTTGCATAATACATCAACAGATCTATTTACAATAAAAAACATTTAATCCAGTAATGACAACTTTTTGGAGAAGAATTCAAATAAGCTTTTGTAAGAGCAAAAGCATAGCCGAAGGAGTCTTACCTTCTTTATTTTGTTTATCTCCTACCAATAGTCCTTTTTTTTTGGTCTGACTCCTACCCAATAGTTTAGACTTAAAAAAATGAAGCGAATTGATATAACAGAAAGAATAAAGTCATGCATAATATTCACCAAAAAAACAAAGTCATGCATGACAAGGCAATTTGCTATAGGCATGCAATCTAAAACAGCGAATGGAATTTATAATTTTGAAGTTCCTAATATAATACTGAAAATTCTCTCCTTTTGGTAATCCAAATCCTTGACTGACTACACAATCAAATAATAGAGAATGTAAGCATACAACTTTGATCGATGCCTCCGAAGAATTAAAACGGAAAAAAAAAAGAACCTTTTGTTGATATTGAGCAAGTTTCCGTCTCTGGGTCTTGAGCGCGAGGATTGCTCGATCCACATCGGTTACTTTTGGCTTCTTAACAAATAAATTTCCCATCAATTTCGTAATTTCTGTTACAGAGAAGGTTATCCCACGAGGATTGATAGGAGGGAAACAGGGTTTTAGCTTGGGATCATAGAGGAAGCCAGAAACACATCGACATAGAGCTAGCTTGCCGACGCAGATGAAGCCGTCGTAGGCCTTTTCTGTTTTCTTTGTACGTATCACCGAAAATTTTCAGTTGAAGAGGAGAGACCACCAGAATCCAGCGAGGAGGACTCGGATGAGAATAGCATTTGGACTTTCACGAAAGCGTAATAGCAAACAAGACACCGTTGGCCAGCATAGGAAAATAGGAAGAGAAAGTGGAGCCCAAAACAAATTCAATCGAAATTCCTTTATTTCTTTTTCAAGATTTAATAAAGAACAATTTCATTACATGATTGGAGAAATAAACTTATCTATTCAATACTGACTTTTTTATACTGGTTTTTTTCTTTATACATATGTGTGTATTTTTTAAATACCATATAACTTTATTTTTTATATATTTTTAATCATTAAACTTAAATCGAATAATATTAAAAAACAAAATTTCCCAATAGCCTTTCTATTTAACTGATCAGTATCGTATGTAAATATTTCTCTTGTTTAACTGATTAGTGCTCGTGGTCATATGTAATGCATTTTTTTGTCTATAAACAAAATATCTTGGGGTATTTAAAAATTTTTAATTAATTCTCACGTAAAATAATAATAGTTAAATTATTAATTTTTTTAAATTTACCCACACTAAAATATTATGTTTTTGTACATCTACAAATATTTGCCATCCACACCTTTCCTCTTCTTCCATTTTCAACAAAAATTAAATAAGAGTGAAATTAAAAATAATAAACTCTAAATCAATTTAGAAAAATGGCTAAAATATACTTTTAATCCTTTATATTTGTTTCATGTTTCATTTTAGTCCTTTAAATTTAAAATTGTCCTTTCAGTTCCTCAAACTTAATGCCGTTAGTTTCTCTTAATGGAAATTGCTGATTCATCAAATTTAATTGATGACCGTGCAATAAAATGTTGATAAAACATGCTCATATTTTAATTCTAATTTAATAATATAATAAATTTGATATTTTAAATTATGTAAAATAAAAAAATTAAATTTGATGAGTCATTAATTTCTGTTAAGAGAGATTAAATGCGTTAAGTTTAAGGAACTGAAAGTGCACTTAAAAGACTAAAGTGAAATATGATAATATAAAGGACTAAAAATATTTTTTATGGTTAATTAAAAATAAAGATCTGGTGCGAAAAATTCATCTAGGGTAAACCTTAAAGCTATGTTTGGTTTGACGGAGGGGGGAAGGGAAGGGATGGATATGAGGGGATGGGAAGGGATGGAATGGTATAAGGTTACCTTGTTTGGTTTAATTAGAGGGGAATGAAGGAGGAGGATTTTTAATGATCTTTTGTTTGGTACAGGAGGGGAAAGGAGGGAAGTTAATAATCAATTTACCATTTTACCCTTATATGTGGATTTATATTTATTTACTTATACAATTTATTTAAATTAGTTTTCACTCATGAAAATTAATCACCCATTCTATTTAATTAATCAAAACCATTATTAAGGTACTTCCCTCATATAATTTATTTAAATAATTAAAAAAATAGGATTTATATGTAATTTAATTTCACAATACTTAATTTATGCTTAACTTGCCACCGTAATTCAACTTATAACTGGCAAAACATCCGAAGAGCAAAGGAGAAAGAAAGTGTTGGTTAACTGAACTTCTTTTAGAGAGCAGAGGAAAAAGTTGAGAAGCGATGCGTTTTAACCTACCAAGGGTATGGATGGGAATATAATAAAATTGAGGGGTAAACTAGTTATAATTTTTTGATTACCCCAAAAACCCTCCATTTGGAGGGAACCAAAATAAAGGGAGGGGAGGGAATGAGAGGGCATATTTTGAATCCCCTCCCCTCCAAAGGTTTAAACCAAACAAGGGGATCCTTCCATCCCTCCCCCCCAACCAAACAAGCCCTAAAGGAATAAGGCCCTGCATTCTTTTACACATTACTATTTTAGGTACACCATCTCGAGGATCGGGTCTTCCGAGGTCTAGACTTCCCTGTCCCGCCTCTTTAATTCTGTAATTTGAAAAGGCTTATGATTTTGAATTTGATTTCATCATTTTTCTCGTACAACAACACAAAGCATTGAAGTTGCAAGGGAGGAAGTTACTGGCTTGAGTGTGAGTGTTGCCGCTGCTTCCAGAGATGTCTGAAAGAGGAAAGAGGAAGGACGAGCAGGATCACGCTTCCGACGGCGATTCTGAGGGCCACGCGCCACCCAAGAAGTTCCAAAAGAAGGACTCTGCTGACTCTGATGACATCGTCGTATGCGAGGTGCCCCCTCCTTTCAACCCCTTTGAACTGACTTAGCTAACCTTGGGGTTTTGTTAATTGAGATTTGCTTCCTTTTTTCGCAGATATCTAAGAACAGGCGGGTGACTGTGAGGAACTGGAATGGCAGGATTTGGGTGGATATTCGGGAATTTTACGTCAAAGATGGGAAGCAATTGCCTGGAAAGAAAGGTTTTTGAACTTCTTGATTGCTTGATACTTGTTCTAGGGCTTTGAACCTTCATTTTTATGCTTGCCTTGAAAAGATTTGCTTTTCATTGAAATGTATGGACGCTTTTTTGGCTGCCTCCGGTTTTTATTACCAACCAAACAGTCTCTGGTATTGTTGATTATTGCTGTGATAATTGTCACTCATGTTCGTTTGTTGTGGCTCGGAGATCAGGGTGAATGTGCCTTTAGTACTTTGAAACTGTCGTTCTTTTTTGCCCCATAGATGTAGCCTTTAAAATGTTGCTTCAGTTACAATACTTTGATTGTAATAAGACGCTGAGAGAAAAAGATCTGCATATACTTTAAAATTTGTTATTGGTTTCTTACCCCCCGGAAAGACAAGTATTGTGACATTGAACCTTAGTTGTCTGTGGGAGTTAAAAAAGTTTTTGATACCTGTTTGGATCACTTATGAAGCACAGAACCATCGGCGTGGCATGTTAACTGTTTGTGCAAAGCTCATCTTATGCTGTTTTGTGGACTAACTTTTACTGACAACTATGTGTGCTTGCTTCTAACCCTTCTAAACAATTCTTCCCCCCGGATGTATCAACTTTTTCTTATATCCTTAAAACTACTTGTGTTTCAACCAGCAAGGGTTAACTTAACTGATATGATTGAGTTGTATTGACCTCAGTTCTATGATAGCTATCATTTGTTGGGTAGGCACCCGCCAATTGTGGCGCTTTCTTCCTTGGAGGTAGAGCAAATTATCTACATTTCAATCTTTCCTTAAGAAAAAGGTTGCATTTTGCATTTAAAGGAAGGCATATCTAAATTATCTAAATTGATTTAATCAATTTGTGTGTGTGTGTGTGTCTGTTCTATTTTTCATATTAATGAAACTTTGGTCTGGCTGTGTTCTGGTGCATGCATTTGTGCGCATTGTTCGCTGCCTACGTTCATAGCTGAAAGATTTTAAATAGGCAAGAATGGCCCTCTGTTGGGACATATAGGACATATTTGTTGAATTCTTGTTTATCCTTGGTCAGTATTCTACATGCTTTTTGTTACTTGCAGCATTTTGTGTATTCATAACGATTAGCTACAATAACATATTAACATTTGTTTTCAGGCATTTCACTGAGCATTGACCAGGTAAACCCGCGAGTTTATTGATATTGATTTGTTAGTTTCCTTTCCTGTCATATTTTATGGTATGGTATCTGAGACTCAGAACCAAATAAATATTTTGATGTCATTATTATTCCACATGATTAATTCTTTATGGTCTGTGCAGTGGAAAGTGCTTCGGGATCATGTTGATAAAATTGACAATGCTCTTGCGGAGGATTAGGAAGGGAGATCAAGTGGGTAAATCAATCTTAATGCTAACTTGGAAGTTTCTTAGTTTTTTTTTATTTTTACTTTTTTTTGGGTTAATAGCGGCACTGACAGGGCAATATAATGTAATTATCTCAGTTCTGAAGACCTTGTGACCGTGAATATCTTGGGAGGATTTGGAATTGAACGTCTATTTAGTGCCTGAAAAACCCTTGACCTTGCCCATCTATCTGTATAAGTAGTGTTTTGTGATTTCCCTTGTCATCAGGAGCAATATGTCATAGGGATTTGCTTTTACCTGTTTTACTCTTTTACTTGCTTGACTTTTGGCACTGGAGCTGTTGCTTACTTTGTATTTAAAATTAATTTTAGATGCTTTATTGTCATGTTCTTTAAAATTACTAGAATGAATCGAGTATAAGCTGTAGTTTTTACGTGTAGTTAACATAATAGTATGTTACAAATTTTAAATTGATATATACATATATTTTTTTTTTTGAAAGATTGAATCGTACAATACTTTAAAATGAGCACAGTGTGCTCACTTTTAAAACTGAACAATTTGACAAAGGTTGTAAAGTATAGATTTTATTCCATTTTACTTTAACTGTATAATGTAAAATTAAAAGGATTTTGTAATATATATTCCACTTATTGAAAATACTAAAATTTTTAAAAACTAAAAAGAAAAGTTCAAAGGTGGACAGGTGGGAAGTAAATACTAAATACACCTCTTTAAACACCAGCCCGAAAAGTATTCGTATATTTCCAGCAAGTATAAAACAAATATCCGTTACATATTATCCTACATTGCATTGCAGAGGAGACGTTGAATAATCATTTTTTTATTTAAAAAGGGGCCTATAACTCCAACTTCGTACTGGGGAATGGCCAAGAATGAACCGATTTCTAGTTCTGGATGAAATCAATCTGAAACAATTCGTGAGGAACTCAAACACTCGTGTCTCTATACAAACTCCTGCAGGTATCAACGCATTCAATCATTCCTGCTGTCCTTTAGTGCAATTATATGCTGTTAAATCCAGAGGCTATGCTTGTAGAATTGAAGCAGGGAAGTTTACAAGAGGCCATATAAAACTTGCTGATAGACTGAATCATACTTAAGTGAATTTTGCAGAGATTGCAGAACCCACTGGACAGAAATGATCTAGATAGGGTAGCAATGAACATTTACCTTTTGAAAGCTTACCCTGCAAAATCGCTACACTGCAGGGACACTCATGGATCCCATGTCAAGTACTCTTGGAAGAATCTGCAATAATGCATGGTCAATTGGTCAAGAAGTTTGGAGAAGCAACTTCCGGTATGGAGAATTGCTTATGCTTACGAAGATGATTTAAGAAAGCCATACCTCGCCCAATCGCGCATTGATTTTCAATGGCACAAGATCATCAGCACGCGTTGCACCAATATTTACAATTGCTGTAGCAGCACCAGCCTCTTGAGCTGCCCTGTGAAAGTAGAATTTATAAACCTCATCATCTGCCTGATATGCAGCCAGACAAAAGAACCGAGGTCAAATGAAAAATATTTCATTCTACGAGGTTCAGGAGTTAACAAGAGAAGAAAAGATGGTCCCCGGAGGAGGCCCCTTACATCAAAACGCAAAACTCGAAGTTGCATTCAAGACGCTATTAATTCTTGCCCATAAATGTCTCTATTATAAAGTCTTCTCAAAAGCAAAATCACAACAGGCTTATTGACCGAAAGCAGACTGTGTGGTCAACACTTGCAAATGCAAGCTAGACTTGGCATCATAACTGAAAGAACAAGGTGATATTTAATCTACCTGACAAGCCGAAAAGCAGACATTGTCATCAGAGATGATCCTAACACAAGGAAAGCATCACAACTTCTAGATGCATCCATTGCCATATCAGCTCTGTCCTTAGGAACATTATCACCAAAGAAGACCACCTTCAGGAATAATCATTTAGACTATTAAAGTGAAACTCCAAAATAGACTTTAAGCATGTCATAGTTTACTTAGACAGTAGCTGGCATAGTGAAACGCCAAAATAGACAGTAGCTGGCATATTATTGCTAGTGCACAATTCGAAATGATCAGACACATTTGAAACAAATTGGATAACCAAATAACACAGCTTTGTTTATGTAAAGGATTTAATATGACAAAAGCAACAAGCCAAAAACTGTTTCATACATAAATTTTATATCCTTTTTACTAAGCCAGTTGGGCTGAAGCCGCAGCAACAACGGAAACACATAGACAGGATGCAATGTGTTAGAAGTTAAAACAATCGCAAATTCTGAATAAGAAATGAAGTCTCCGGGAATGCATGACAAATAGTTTGTCTGGTAGTCATAGCCTTACCATGGATATGGGGAAAGAATAGATGTAACTCATTATTTCAAAACTTTCATCCCGTAATGTCAGGTTCATCAGATGTTGTACGGCAATACATTTATTGTAACTGAAAAAGGGACTTTCAATTTGGACAAGGAACTACAAATTTATTTCAGATACAGTTTACCCAGAAGTCCAGAACATCTGAATAATTGTCAGAGAACTAAAAACGAAACTTTAGGTCAAGTTTTAATCATAAAATGCAACTGAACATTTTCTATCATATACTTCAGTTCAGAAATCCAATCAACCTACAATCAGGAGACCCAACCAACTTGTTCCCTGACATCTTACAAGCATGCATCTAAAACATCTGAGACCTATAGCACGTTACTTCCATCTAAATAATGTAATAACTTGAACAAAAAAGAAATGTCAGGATCAAATAGTTGATATCAAAGAAGATATAGCAGAGGACTTGTCAAGCCCAGTAAAATTTAAGAACAGGTTAAATGGCATACAGACTGAAGCATCAACAATAAACAAGTAACGGCCACAATTTCAAGTGAGTAGCAAAATGGCATACATCAGGTTTGAGAACTCCATTGCACTTCTGACAGCTTGGAATGATAAAATCCTCCTCCCAAAACTTTTCATCAATCTCGATATCACCATCAGGTCTTTGTCTCATGCCAAAGCTCTTGTCTGACCCAGGGTTACCATGGTCCAAACTTCCAATTGCGGCAGCCCACTGCAGTAATGTAACATTACTTGTCAAATATTAGCTCATCAGAAAATGAAAACTTATGAGTGTAAGTACTCAGCCCTCTTTGACTCTTGTATTGAGAAACATGGTTTCATACTTGTACATTCAAAAGATCAATCAAATGAAACGTTCACAAAGGATGAAGCAAAATGAAATATACCTCTGTTTGTCTGTGATGCATGACATGTTTTTTTTTTTTGTGGAATGAACAAGTTAGGTATAATGATAATGATTGTTGCTGCACTTAGTGGATAAACCTATTCCACCACTTAGCCACATAATTATGCTCCACTGTCACAAATATGGCCTAATTTGTAGCTTTACCATCTGTAATCTGTCCAGTGAAACATTTAAAGTCCTAGGATTGCTATAAATTGGCATTTAGGGTCATTATTAGTAGCTTGATTTGAACAATTCATTTTGTAATTGGAGTCTAATCGTCTCCAAGTGGACTATCCTATGGAAGAAATTAATCTTTAGATTCCCTGCACTACTTTTCTCCTACTCCTTTCCTCTTGGAAATTTTGCTCTTCATCTCCATTTTTACTCAACAAATCTCTAACCTCCATCAGATACCTAGTGACCCGGAGTATTGCACTTATGAAGCCACTTTCACTCAAGTTTAAGAAAAAACTGGAGTATCAGAGACAAAATCCCCAGCAAAAAATGCAAAATGCAACCAACATTTGTTGATCAACTGGTGTTAACTCTGTTTCTGCAATAATCAAAATTAAGGGATCATTACAGTCATTTAACTGAGACGATATCATGAAATGTCTGTTGCAAGCTCCTTTTTCAGCATTAATCAAGTGATAATAAATCTTATCCTAAAAAAAGCATCTTTAGATATCAAGCCTTCATTGATCATATTCATTACTCCTGAAAAATATGTCCAAAATACTAGCCTTAGGATTAAGGGCCTTCAGTTCGTCCTGAAATTCACTTCGGCAAAAGGAAAATCCACAATCTATACATATTACAGTGTATACAGTCCCATGTAACTCTAAAGGATTGCTGCCAGCACGATGATGAAGCCTGAGAACAAGATGCAAGAAAATTCCTGGTAAGCTTGCTTGTCTTATCTCAAGCTTTCCATGGAAAGTGAAAAAATAATTGTTACCTGTCAACATTTTGGGTAATCATAAAATTGATTCGGCCAGCTTTCTCCAACGCAGCCAAAGCACAATGAGCAGCACTTGGTTGAGCAGCAGTAAATCGCCTCCATCCAGCATAACTTCTGGCCCAATATCGCCTACGGGCTCGACTAAAACGAACAAATTCCTGCCCATGAATAATGTCAATAGAAAGGAGAACATGGAAATAGATATTCACAAAAATATTGGGGAAAAAATGAGGCCTGAGAGATTGAAGTCTATCCTTGAAATTTTTATTTTTAATATTAATCTTATATGTAATTTGTAAATGAGTCGTTAGGGTAATATTCAGCTCAGGTTCACTTTAACTGCTAGTTCATTTTTATATATTCTCAATTTGGATATGCTCACACTAACAAAAGATTCTTAATGACTTAATAGTCAAAGCCCTTTTCTTATTTTTCTTTTCAAGAACATGCTTAGAAAATATTCTTCTTGCAGCTCAACGTACATCTTTTTCTTGGTTTCTTTACAGTAAGAGATTCGAGGGAAAATATAACTTTGGGTCCCTGAACTTCTCAATTATCGAATTAGTCTTTCAACTTTAACTCAACAATTCAATCCCTATAATTCAATAACTCATAAACTACAAGGATTGAGTTGTAATGAATCAAAGTTTAGAAACTTAATTGATAAATGATAGAAAGTTCAAAGACTAAAAGTTATATTTCACAAGATTGAAATTTCTATACTGTTATATGACTCAAAACAATAATTTTCTTCTCTTTAAAATGACCCAATCATAGAAAACCACGATCAACACATGATTTCCACATCCAAGAATTTTTTTTTTTTTGATAAAATTATGCAAGAGATATGTCCTACATAATATCCCATTTAGACACTAAGAGGCACACAGAAGGAGCAGCCTTGGTTTAACATGCCTTCAGATCACCTGATGGGTTATTGGCTTGAAACCAGTACTATAAGCTCCATTGGGGCTGCAATAGATAGAATGGTATATATTAGGCAAAAATTAAAATGAACATCAGCATCGTAAGTAAAAATTCAACCCTTGTTTTACAGCCGTGAATTTTTATTTTACAAATGCCATAGCCGCAAAAAGTACAAGGTCCTAAGCAAGCACTACTATTGCCCATTTGATTGCAAATTTTGCAAATAATACAAGCAAATAGTAATCTGAGCAAAGGAACAAAAGGAACTACTATTGCTTAATAAACAATTTCCATGGGCTTGTTGCAGTGGAAATTGAAATGGAAAGAGGGGGCAGAACCTTCTATAATCAGGTATACCACACTCAGTGCTGATTCCAGCTCCAGTCAATACCATGAGCTTGGTACTGTGAGTTAAGATCGGCATCCAGTTAGGGAACCTTTAAACTTTCCAAAATGTATTGTAAGATTGATAATAATATAGCTACAAGTATATAACTCTAATGGCTCGTTTGGTACGCAGAATTCATTTTAATGGATATGGATATGGAAATGGATGTGGATGTGGATGTGAGGTTTAAAAGTATGTTTGGTATGTCCTGGCAATGAGGTATGATTTTTAGATGAAAAGACCTAAAAACTCTTCTAAATTAAAAAATCTTTTTTTTTTAACTTTTAAAACTACCTAAATCAAATTAAAAAATTTTTAGAAAAATTTTTAGATGGAATTATCAACAT
>JANTPZ010150553.1:0-15144 GCA_025593235.1 Vachellia pachyceras | reverse complement strand
TATGGCCATAGCACAAAAGTCACATTTCATACACAAATCATGCCCTTTGCTCATCATAAAAGTTCATGTAACATTCACAAATCATTTTCTTAAACATAGAAGGAGATTAGTAGTTGTGCTACCTCAAGATCTTAGCTTTCTTTAATCCAACTTCCAAAGTGTTCTTGGTCCTTTTTCAAGATGCTCTTGGGACCTCTTAAACTCCTAAAAATCATGGCATAACATCCACATAAACATGCCATCGTTAAAATACAACAAAACTTACAAAACACATAAAAACCCCTTTTTGGTTTTTTAAGTGTCCTACAAGTTCAAGACTTGATTTTTATGGCCCTTTGAGCTTCAAAAATCCATTTCTTAGATTTACCCTACACAAAACATAATTTTGAAGCCAATGGAACCATCAAAATGCTCAAAAACACATCCTTTCTATTTTTTTCTTTGGCTTGGACGAAAATAGCAAAAACAAAGAAAGAAAGGGTTTTTCAACTTTGCTCATGAAACCATGTGTTTCCTTGCTTCCAAAAACCCTTTTTCTTAACTTTGATCTACTCAAAAACACCTTCCCTTAGTCCAAAAGAATTTTGAGCAGAACCTCCCCATAAACATGGGCTTCCCAAAATTTTAAGACAACTCAAACCAACCAACAACAAAGCTCATACTACTCAAAGAGTAACTTGTAACCCTTTACCACTTTAAAAACCTTCTCATTTCCATTTTCAACTCTTGAAATCCTAGCCTTCATCTTCCAAAAGAGGGGCTCATTCATGGAACAACTCAAGAGAAAGGTAGTGGAGGTTACAAGACTCAAGAAAAGAGGAAGATTTGGTTGTTAGAAACCTTTACCTAGAGTTATGGAAGCTTGGAGCTCTTCTTCTTACTTGGGGAGGGAGTGATTTCTAGAGAGAAGGGAGAGAAAATTTCTGCCCAAGGAGAGAGAGAAAGTGGAGTGAGAAATGGGAGGAAAGAGAGGAAAAATTGCTTAAGTAAAAAGCCTCTTAAAAATTGAGTGGAGGAAATTGAAACTTGGAGACCAAGTTTGGAAATACTTGATCCTCCTTGTGCCACTTGTCCTCTTGGCTTTCCTTGCTGCACATGGCACCATTTTGCTTGCCCTCCAAGTCTGGTTGACTGACTGGGCCCTGGCCCGGTTAGTTACTTGATCCTGTGGCACGCATTTCCGTAAAGTAACCTTTAATCGAGAAATTTTCCTTTTTATTTTTCTTGGGACTTTTCTTTCATGTGGCACCTTTCCCTAGGCCTCCTTGCCTAGGTGGCATCATCCATTTCTCAAAATCCCTTTGGCTTCCTTCGTAAATCACCAGGATTCCTCGATTTGCACGCAACACCGTAAAACGGGCTTCCGGTGGACAATTTGACTTAAGGACATGGAAAAATTCTATATTTTTTCCTGATTCTCAAGCTCTTGTCCGTTCCTCAAAATTCTTCCCGGATTTTCCGTAATTAATTTTCTAAGAAAATACTTTTTCGGGCTTTTCGAGCACTGTTGTTCTCCTACAGCGAAACTGCCCACATCAGATACCGGGTAATAATTTTATTAATTACTTTATAACCCAACTAAACTTTTCTTAGTTTAGATCTCCGGTATTTGAGGACTCATGCTCCTCAAATAATTATTTCTCAGTCTTTTAGCCCTCTGAAAATCCTTAATTACGGAAATGTCATTACCTTTCCTACTTTTGCCATCACTTTTTCTACTCTTTCTTCATTTTAACCTTACCCTTGATTGACTTTTAACATTTTGGTCGGCTTTGACTTTTTGTTGACTTTTGACCAAATTACCAAAATGTCCTTATTTTTTTATGACATTTTGTTCCCTATGCCTTATTACTCAAAATGACCATTTTACTCTTGTCATTTAGGCCAAATGACCATTTTGCCCTTAGGTCATTCTTACTTGAAATTCTCAAGGCTAGGGACTTAGTCGATTATCCTCTTTCTTATTTAGGCATTTTCCTTTCCGTATTTCTATATCCATGAGTATTTAATCATAACATAAATATCGACTTAGCCTTTATTTCCACTCACAGGAAATATACGGATATTACAGGTAACACAGCTTTGGGTTAACGTCTGCTCGTATTGTGCTCCCAACGTAATGCACCCTATATTCTAGAGAATTGTAACTCTTTGTTGTATTCACAGAACATAAAAATCCATATAAATCATCTCTAGAAAAGTCAACGTAAATATTGTGGAAGGTCCTATTAAAGAGTTAAATAATAAAGGAAATAATGAATTATATAAAACCTAAAAAAATGACATCATCAATTGAAGATAAGAATATAAAAAACTTACAAGATTACAAACTGAAGCCATGTTATATCTAGGTCCTCCAACAATAGGAATTGTTTCACATTATCCTTGTCGATAACGAATTCATAAGTTAGACCACGACCCACAATCCCATCAACCATCTGCATGGTCACAGGTGTAAATTTTTCTCGTAGCTGCTGCAGCAGTGACAATGATGAAAATTTTCCAGATTCTTCTAGGTCCTAGTAAAGTAGAGAATACAGATTATAAATATAATACCGAAAAAATTAAGTAAGATCATAAGGTGGCTACTACCTCATGAGGTGTTGTAGGTGTAGAAATGAGATTTTTCAGCCAAAGAATGAAGCAACCCTTGGATTGGCCTAAATGGAGCACCTCTGTATCAGGGATTGGAACATCGGAGGCTTCCTCACCATCTTCAATACGTGTCACTTAGACGTGAGACAAGCTATCTAGAATTGGCATAGAATGGTGGGTAGTAGCTTGCCTATAGAAATAAGCATGGGCAATGGCACGTATTGGCTTATCCAGGTAGAGAGTACAATCCTCTCTAACTTCTTCTGTTGGGGAATTAGGAGAAGGGTCACCCAGTACTACTATCTCAAGTGGATTATTGCTATCTTTGCTACTGGGAAATACGGGGGAATCTATATTCTTCAGTTCATCAATCAGCTTCCCCGATTTCAGGAGAGCTGTGAACTCAGCTCTCATCTTCGCTCTCAACTCAGCTATCACCTCATCTCTCATCTCCTCACGCAGATTATTCATCATCTGGTTTTGTATCTAGCTTTGGATTGAGCTGTGAAGTTGAGCATCAAACTCAGCTCGAAGTGATTGATGCATCTCAGCTACTTTAGATTGAATCTAAGCTTTAGTATACTGTTCAGATGGTCGTCCAAAATATTTTCCTAGACCTGTTCCCCTCGAACTTGACCTGGGTTATCTGGCTTTCCAATCACCGTCGTTAAGATGTCCATCCTGCCACTTTGAGTGAAAGTCCCTTGGCTGCTCTGCTGTATATAGTCATCATGCATCGTATAATACATCATAAGTGAGGTACCAATAAACCCAAGACAAACAATCACATGTGATTATTATATGTCAGCACTTACAATCCTTCCAGCCACGTTAGCAACTGCTTCATTTATGTACTTACCACCTTTCATCCTCGCTGCTTTCCATTTTTTGTGACGTGGAGTAGGAGCAGGGGTCTGAACGACAACGACGGGATCTGAAGTGAATGCCTCCTATAATCTTTGTTGCTCCTCCTCCATCATCTTTTGTTGAAGCTTTTTGTATCTGACATGAGATAAATAATGCGGATAGATATTTGCAGCACCCTTTTGTTTGTTGGCTTCACTTAATTCCTATTAAGACATAAAAGGAAAATCTGAGTCAGTGGTAGCAACAAAATGTAGATAACTGAAGGATGTTACCTGAAATTGTGGGTCTTTCCATGACGCCACAAACAGCCTCCAGTCTTCGGAGGATAGAAATGGATATTTCTGACATGGATCTTCATCTTTCTTTGACCCCCAAACATAATATCATGACAGCTTGTTCTTGAAGTCTTTCCACCGTATGCAAACAAGCCCCATCCAATGCTTCTTCATTTCTTTAGTGTCTAGAACATCATAGGTTTGCTGCAAAGTACAACATTGTCTAATGAAATTTGAACAAATTGAAAAAAAGACATAAATGAAGTGGTGTTGAAAGTTACATACCATAATTTCTTGCCATATCATATCCCGTGTTTCTTGTGGAACAGACCGACATCCAGTGTATAGTATGCTAACTCTGCTTCGTGACAAATACCCTAAAAAGCTGATAAATCGATTTTACTCATCACCGATAGTATTCATATCAGAATCAAACTCTACATGCACATTCTCCTGTCGTTGGCAAAGACGTGCAGTGAAGGAGGCCATAGTTGTACATCTGCTAACCTTTTTCACAGTCGACTCTGGCACCACCATTGGGTTTTTATCTACGTGTCCATCACTGTGTAACTCATCAGAATTCGCTATAGTTCTGTTAAGAAATCAATGTCAGATATAAATAAATTGCAATCAGCATGAATAAAGTAAACTATGTAAAAAAATATAATACATAGTACTATAACTTATATTATAATTAACACCTTACTTTATGTATTTTCCCATATTCCTTCATAGTGATTTTGTCTTATAGCATAGTGATCATCATCTACCAATTCCGCTTCACTTGGTCTAGGCGGATTTATAGTTAAAGGGGGTGTATTATCCAGTTTAAAGGTTAGATCACCATCCTTTTGTTTTTTACTTTGAATAACAATCGATATTTTTTATTTGCTGGGTCTGTGACATAAAACACTTGCCTGGCCTGACTTGCTAGAATGAATGGCTCATCTCTATAACCAACTCATTCAAGATCAACTGAGATAAATCCAAACTGTTAGTCAACCACAACGGCATTATTGTTAATCCACATACATTTGAATAAAGGAAATTTGAACTTGTTGTATGTCATCTCCCAAATTTCTTCAATAACTCCATAGTAAGCCATAGATGTCAGTGCAGGGTTCTTGTCTTTCAAACTTGAAAAATGCATTGCTTCAACTACAACCATCACCCCACTATTTTGCACTGTACTTTTTTCATCTTGAATCTTTATGTAGAATGAATACCCATTTATGTCATAACCGCTCCAGGTGACCACCTCAAATGCAGGCCCCCATGCTAACCATTTGGTCATCTCAGAAGCATCGATATCATGAGAAACCCTTTCCTTCAACCATCCTATGAATGTCTTATTCTGTTCATTCGCTATCTGCATGTCATTCTTTCTAGGATACATTTTCTTTAACACCTATTTATGTTCATGGAAATAAGATTGAATTTATTCCATATTATTCATAATATATAGGTGTACTTGTAACATTTCTTCAGGAGGCATACTCTTCACTTTTAAACCTCGTGTTCCCTTGCTTGCGCCTTCTTCATGCTGTGATTGTAAATTCACCCCAGATATATAATCATTGCAAAAGTCCATAGCCTCTTCCACTACATATCTTTTCACAATGGATACCTCAGGTCGATAAGGATTTTCTGAATAACCTTTTAAAACCTTCATGATACGCTCAAAAACTTATAATGGCAGTTCTTTATCAATAATTATTACTTCTCTCGTCCAATTTACTGAGAGATGATATTTTATTTAGTAATATTTACAAGTTACTTCATCAAATTTTTTATGTTAATATATAATATTACCTTTCATCTTTTATAAGTTGATTTTACTCTCATGTATATTAAATATGGATAAAATTAAAAATTTATTCAATTTTATGGTAAAGTTAATTATATTTAATGTTTTCCTTAATCTATGTGAAACATTTTAAAAGTAATTTATAAATAGGATGAGAAATATTCAATCACTCAAATTTTATATGCAAGTCACTTTTAGATTTTAGATATAGAATTAGTTTAGAAGGTTTAGCTTTGAACCTAGCCTATTTGACGAATAAGTCAGTATTAAACTCAAACTTATTTTCAAGTTTATTTAAATAAAGAGTTCATAGTCATACTTATTTCTATAAGGGTTAACTTCAAGAATACAGACTTGCCCTATTATTTATCTTCTTTTTTAATTTGTATTATACAATTTGTTGTACTTAATTGGCTGCTTTTTAAAAAAATTTATATACTACCTTATCTTTCATATAACATCAAATTGATTTTTTAGAAAACTATTGAAGAAGCTAAATGTATTACCTTTTTATTTGTATCATAAAATATATATTAACTTACAAGTTAGATAAATTAATTTAGAAAAAATGAATATAAATACTTTACAAGTATTATATTTAATTTCTTTAATATCTCAAAAAAAATCAATTGGCTCTAATATTAAGAATAGTAAATAATATCATATTAGTTAATAATTATTAGCCTTTTTTTAATTCTAATTCCTCAAATAACTGTTGTTACTTAGCTTTTAATATGCTTGAAGGGTTGCACACATAAGGCTGATAGAGAAGTACTTTTATATAAATCAAAATAAATACGTGAAATAAATTATTTCATTTCAAAAAAAATTGTTGAAATCACATTTAAATTCGCTAAACACTGAGCTAAACCATAGCCATCTTAGGAGTTGTCTCTGAAAAGAAAAAACAGAATGACTGACCATATAAATGTGTGACAGTACTCAAACAACTCCTATTAATGACGAAAATTTCTACGATCAGTACTACTATTAATTATTTGGCCAAAAAAACTGCTACCATTAATTATAATTAATTAATCGTACATTTCGTGGGTCAGTTGTCAATCTAGAAGTCTCCGTATTGCTCAAGTGATTATGACATATTGATTTATGATCGATAAAATATTTTTCTTATTATGTATTCTAATTTTCTGTAGATTGTTATGATTAACCTAACGAAGTACGTAATTGTTACTTGTACGTAACCCTAATATTATGTGTCTATTTTAGAACGTGATAAAGAAGTACTTTTATACAAGTTGAGATAAATATGTGAAATAGATTATCTCGTTTTACGAAAAACACTGTTGAACGTGCTTTTGGGGAATAATAAATTTTTTCAAACAAACACTATATAGAGCATATTTTTATTACAAGAGTTTTGTAACTAATTTATGCGAATAATGCAATCAATTAAAAATATTAAATTTGTTATAATATTTGAGTGATTTTCAATATTATCCTTACTAGCTACTTCTCTAATTCTACCTACAGAGCATTGACAATTTTTTATTTATTTTATTTATAAGTCAAATCATTATATTTTTCATGTCAATGTATAATTTTAGCTTTCATTTATTATATTTTATTTTACTCTCATTTATTATAGTAAATATTAAATATGGATAAAATTAAAAAGTTGTTGAATTTTAAGGTAAAGTTAATAATGTTTAAGATTTTCATTTATCTATATGAAATACGATAAAAATAACTTATAAATAAGATCAGATGAGTACACTCTAACATCATATTCCTCTTAATAACCTTATTAAATATAGGTTATGTATGAGAAAATATTTAATACTTATTGAAAGTATTCAAATGCATGAAAAAGGGAAAAACCTTTCTACAAGGGCTCGTAAAAAAATAGAATGGAGTACGTATTAATTAGTTTTTTAACAAAAAGGGAAGTTCAATCTGATAAGAAAATAATTGTTATTCTTTATTCAAACAAAAAATAAATGTTATTCTAACTTTCCAAGTGAATGCTTCTTATAAGTAGCTTCAATACTCTATGGGTTGGACTTTACAGAGATATATTGTTCATGCACATGCAATAGTTGATATTATATTGATTAGGTGATGATTTGGTTCTATAAGTAATAAATCTGGCAAGCCATTGTATTAGAATTTTATGTGAAAAAAATAAAGATAAATGAAGTAATATTATCTTGATCCACTTTTGATTGATGTTCTCACATCGAAATCGAGTTAAATCTTTCAGTTTTTAAAGATTACCATATTTGACAAAGCTTTTACATTATCCAAAAGCACGTTCAACAGTGTTTTTCCGCAAATTAAGATAATCTCTTTACATATTTACCTTGACTTGCGTAAAAGTACTTTTCTGCCGCTTTCTCAAACGGGCACAATGTGCCCATTTATAAAGTAGAGTTGAACATGTGATTTTCCAGATTTATATGAGAGCATACAAGTTATTGGTTCAGTTATATAGATCACCCCCATTTATAAACATTAAAACTTTTATAGTGTTCTCATTAATCATGAAGATGACACTATTATAGAATGTTATTTAAGTATTGTGGTAATGTACCATTAGTCCATTAATTATTTTCCATGTAGTTCTTGAAGTGTTCTATATATACTAGACACACATTTAATTATATCACATCTGTTTAAAAACTAAAAGAATGCTATTAATTCATTTATTAATTAAATGCATAAGATCTAGATTCATGAACTGAGAGCCTTAATAAAACCTTTGCTCATTTAAACGCTAAGTAAGCTCACACTTATTTTGAATCATGAAAGTCTAGAGGATTCTCCAACTGAAAAATAAATAGAGGGTTCAACTTTATTTACTACTATTTATTTTGAGAGTCTTAGAATGTGTAATCACAATTTTAATTTTCAAATTAAAAGGAATAATCTTTTTAACATGAAGACGATGAGAAGGGAAGAAAAGAGAATCCGCTTCTATTTCATCAAACAGAGATTTTTTTTCCTTTTGTTTACCACAGATATAATAATTTTAATTTTTTTTGGAAAATATCTTCATTTTTCTTAAGTTCAAGCTTGTTGAAATTGAACGATTAAATAAACAATAACATATTTATAAATTGCACAAGCGGGCCCTAATGAAATTGATTTGATGAAGAAATATTGCAAAAAAAAATTTAAAAGAAAATTATATTGATCTTAAATAGAGTGTGTTAACCACCGGGCGCCGGAGTGCAGTGGTTAAGGCAACTGTCACTTCCCAGGGGTCGAGTGTTCGATCCCTGGAGCCGCGCTCAAGGGGAGGGGATAACCCACCCTTGGTGCAAAACATCTTACAGGGGTATGCCTTATTCATCTTCCCCGCTCTGGATTAGTCGGTTGCCCCGGGTTATCTGTTTCGTTGAAGAAGGCCAGGGATTCAGGAAAAGGCGCCGGATACTGGGGGGAGATCACGGGGGCCAAAGGCCCAAAGATGCCCGAAATTCACCAAAAAAAATAAATAGAGTGTGTTAATTATGATTTGTGAATCCTTCACACACACACATATAACCCTCCAAATTTTATCAGTCCTTTTTTTTTGGGCAGTGCACGCAATTTATTTTAAAAAATGGGGGAGAATCACAGTAAGAAAGAATGTAATTATCAAAAAAATTATAGTAAGTTAACAATTTAAACCTCTTATTGATACTATACCTAAACTTGTGATTGCATAAGGCACACATGGTAATATCTAGAGTTGGTAATGCGGGTTGGGCTCGTGCCGCCATTTCTTATAGTAGGCTTAGGTTGGCTTCAACCCATTTTTTATTTTTTAAAAATGTATATTTATACTTTTTTACCTTTTTTTTTCATCTCAATAGTTTTTACATAAAAAAAGGTAATATTAAATTCTATTTTTAGAAAATTATTGAAAATTTATTGATACAATAAAAAAGATAATTATGCATTCTTATAGAAAAAATTAAGTAAAAAACAAATATTTACTTTTTAAAAAAATATTTTTTTTTGCAGGTTGGAAGGCTGACCTACTTATCCCAGTATTTTTAGCAACCTGTTGGGGTTACGAGTTGACCCGTTTAATCTATCAATCCATGCGGAGCAGCCCGCAATCACAAGTTCACCCGTTATAAGTTTTAACACCCGTGAATTTTCCATTGTGATGAAAAGGGTTAATCATATAAACAATTAAAGGGGAGAGAGGGAAACCAAGGCCAATAATTAATTGCATGCAGAGAGGATAGCGAAAAGCCAGACAAAGTCGATATTTTAGTCATGTTTATGAGCTGGACTTTTGATGATGAATAAAGTCCACTGTGCATGCATAAGGTACGTATGGCAATAACCACACCGCTCTTTTATATACACACTCTAATTCCAATATTTATACGTGTCTGTTGACTTCTTAAAAAAATTAAAGAAGTTGATTAACTTATCATACTTATAATTAATTAATTTGTTTAACTTTTTTACTCTTCTCCGAAAAAATCAACCTCCCTTGTATTAATTACGGTAGATTTAGATATATATATATATATATATATATAGATGCTCCAGATCCAGAACATTTGAGGAACATTGCCGCTTAAAATTCAGGGTTCAGACCCGCCACACCCATATGCACTACATATATTCTTAATTAGCAGTTGCTGAGGCACAAACGCTTCACACAGCATATTGAGAGAAACATGAGAACCTGTGAAGATACGCATGTCTTTTGGCTTTCTCTTGCAGGGAAACTTCTCGTTGCTTGGCTGCAGCTGTGTTTAGTGGTGACAGAATTAGTTGAATCGTCTTCTTCTCCTTCTTATTCGAGCAATAATAACTTGTCTTTGTCAGGCTCTGGTTTTTACGTATTTGGAGATTCCACAGTAGACCCAGGAAACAATAACTACATCTCCAACACTCCTTTAAAGAGCAACTTCCCTCCTTATGGTAGAGACTTGCCCAACCGTCTTCCCTCTGGAAGATTCTCCAATGCCAAGCTTGCCACGGATTACATTGGTATGTATATGCGCACCCAATAAGCTCTCTCTCTCTCTCTCTCTCTCTGTGATTATCTTTTTATCTGCAAGGTTGAAACTTAACTAAGATCTTATGTTAGTTATTTCTGGTGGTTTGAAATTAGGTTTGTGTGTAATTGTGGATCTGTTGTGTTGTGCAGCTTCTTATGCGGGTCTGAAGAATGAGTTGCTGCCACCTTATTTGGACCCAAAGCTTGATACGGAGGAGCTTATGAGTGGAGTTAGTTTTGCTTCGGCTGGTTCTGGTTTCGATCCTCTCACTCCAGTTATTGATGTACTGATCCCTGCCTCCCTGCCCTCCCTCGCGCGCTCTTCTGATACATCTTTGAATATTTATCATCTACTGATGACAATGAAGTCACTCTTCTCTACGTCCAAAAACACGTTTCAGATAACACAACAGTACTAATTTATTTTTCATAGAACATTAATGCATATTGGCCCAGTCAATACCTCTGAGACCGGAGAGGTTAATTTCTAAACATAAGATTTCAGTCTAATTTTTTTAAATTTATAATCTTTTTTTCTAAACTCTTCTTATCAATTAGGCCCGCACATGTGTGTGTATATATTAAAGGGTATACCAAGGGAGCAGTTTTCAATGCAAATACTCGTTTCAATTCTAAATATTACATCTCATTTATAGTGGAAATTGCTACAAACGAAGTGATATATTTGGTATTGGAGAAAGTAGTTGCAAGGATACTCTAGTGAATCGAAGCAATATGGTTAATAAAAGACATATCCCACGAGCATAGGTCGGATTAAATCTCATTACCAACGTATTGTTAGTAGATGATTTGCAAGTCTAATATGTGTGAATGTTCTTTAATCTATGAGGTGGCTTTTATCCCAGATAAGCATTGAACTCAGTTATACAGTTTTTTATTTAACAAGAAAAAAAGAACTCTTGACATGAAAATGGTATGCGTAAATAACTTTTCCCTCTGGTTAATTATTTCAGAATGTAATCCCAATGCCAAAGCAGCTGCAGTATTTCAGAGAATGCAAGAAGAGATTAGAGAGTGTGGTTGGAAGAGAAAGAACAGAGAAACACATTCAGAAGTCAGCATTTCTAATCAGCGCAGCAACAAATGACTTCGTCATTAATTATTTTTTGGTCCCAATCAGAAGAAAAAGCTTCAGTGTCTTCACGTACCAGCAATTCTTGATTCAACAACTCAAGACCTTCGTACAGGTTTGGTTCAACACCCAGCCTCATGTACATGTCATATACTTACATAGACATTACTTGCTTTTGAGAGATGGCTATCCATCATTATCAGAAAAATATCATTTCCATCGTTAAAACGAATGTCGTTAAATGAAAATTTTCTTATAAAAAATAGCCATTTATAGAAAGATTTGTCCATCACTAAATGACATTTTTTTAGTAGTACATATACTGATAAGATATGTATGAATTCTTAAGAAGAGATGAGTCATGGTGATCCCTTAGGACTTTATGGATCCCACGAGTGAATAAAATGTTAGATCTACGTTAAATCTTACTTGACGCACCCCATTTATCATCCTGCATATATTCCGATCCCTTCACTCCTAATTAATTAGATTGAAGTTGTTAACATGTTTTTTTTGAAAACTACCCTAATCATCTTCCATAATTCTATCACTCTTTATCTCACTTGATTATCGTAAAGGGATCATCAATAAGGTAATTTGAAAAAAATGATAAAATTAAATATAGACCCTAACATTTAATATAAAAATATCTACTTCCTAATTAGGTCCTACACTGAGTATGAGTATGCGTGTAGATCCATAAATTATGATCATGAAGTTATGTGTGATTGAAAAAGTGGCCGAGGAAACAATTAAAGAGAAAAAGGAGCAAAGAGTTCATGAGAGAGAGAGAAGGTCATGTGAAGCCCTATCTAACTCTTGTGACATGTACTTCGTTTTATTTTGACTTCACTATCATGTGTATAGCTATGTGTGTGTGTGTGTGTGTGTGTGTATTTCATGGTTAAATAATTTTTCAAAAGATAATGAATTCTTATAAGATCATTTGAGACACCAAATTAAAAAAACAATGAACAAACAAAAAAATAAATAAGTAGTGTCGGCAACAATGTGTGTGTGTGTGTGAAGGGGACTTCATTACCATGTTCTAGCTATTTTATTGTCTGTATGACTGTACGGTAAGCTCATGGAAGACCCTACGTACAAGGCCCACCCAGTAATGTTGGCAATTAAATAAAAGCAATTTATATATATGTACTGACACATACATAGAATAGAATGAGGAAATGGCAATATTTTTTTCCTATTATTTTACTCGACTTCAAATTTTAATAGGAAAAATTAATAACTTGTTCCTCTATATATAATTAGCTAGACACTTCCTCTGTTCCTAGATACTTTCACGCACAGGAAAACACACATAGAATGTATAATTAGCTAGACACTTCCTATGTTCTCCTATATATAAAGTATGGTGAAATTTGAAATGGAATTTATTTCCTATATTTGGTATGGTGGAATTGGGAGGTGTATTTGGAAATAGAATTCAAAATGGGTAGAAATGATTTCCATGATATAACTTATGAAATTATATTAATTCCATGAAATTGATTTTTTGACCCCTCCTTTTTTTACATTTCCATCTCCATTTCCATTAAAATCAATTGCAGCATACCGAATGAGTCATAAGAGAATTTTTCAAAGAATTAACGACTTGTTTCTTTCATTCCCGTCCCATTAGTCATTGGCTAATCTCACTACATGAATTAACCTTTAACCCATTCTTTCTCCCACTTTAACTCTCCATAGATAACGTTGTTTTGTCAAAAATAAGTTTCCTTAATATAAAAACTAAATAATTAACTAATTTGAGGGTGCTAAGGAAATTAGCTAAACTTGTTATTTTTACACTTAATGGGTGTTGATTTTTCTAAGATACCATTTTTTGTTAAGTACATATATCCTTCCATTGGAAAACAATTGTATTCGAGACGCTATTAATCATTAAATACGGACACATCTCCTATGAGAATTCGAATATTGATTCATTACGTTGTGTGATATCAGTTTCTTTTACTGGATCCAACCTTCATCATTGGTTCAAAGATACATGTGGCTTATACTATATTGATGATATTATGCAGGAATTGTGGGAAGAAGGAGCTAGAGAAATAGCAGTGGTCGGGCTTCCACCAATGGGATGCTTGCCAATTATGATCACTTTGTTCCGCTTTGATGGGGAAAGAGGCTGCATTGACATGTACTCCTCAATTGCAAGAGGTTACAACCGAATGCTTCAACGTGAACTCCAATCAATGCAACACAGTTTCTCTAATTCTTCTGCTAATTTCTACTACATTGACATTTATGGTCCTTTGGCTCATATCATCCAATCCCCTCATCAATATGGTTAGTACACCATTTGTCCTTTGCCTTTTCACATTATTACTCTGTGCGTGTGTATACATTGCTCTCTTTGATTCCTAAACACTAATGTGGTGAATTATTCTCTAGTATCCAACTAGGTAAGTGAGTGATTCACGTATATTAAAAAAATTAGTTAAATTACTTTTTTGATGTCTCGTATGTAGGACATCTTCTGGTGGAATGTGTTCTTTATTCTTTGTACAAGATATTTGATAATTTTTAAGTGTATTAAATATTTTTCCCTATATACCTATATTTAATAAGGATATGGAAGAGTATAACTTATGACTCGTTTGTAAGTTTTTTTGAAAATAGCTTTGCGGATTTCAAGATAAAACTTAGGTTTTGGAGAATAGCTTTTGCGAGTTCCAAGGTAAAACATAAATTTTGAAAATGTGATTGTGTTTGGAAAGTTTTGTCTTTTACGGATTTCAATGCAAAAAGTAGGTAGAAAAGATTAAAGGGAAAGAAAGAAAAAGTAGAAATTTATTAGAAGAAAAGGTATTATTTGATAAGAAAATAGTTTTTCTAAAATCTATGTTTCAAACCGAGATTTTGTATCCAAAATAGTTTTTCCAAAAATATGAGTATTTGGACAAAACCTAAATTTTGGGGTAAAACCTAGTTTTTGAAAAGTAAAACTAAACAAGCTCTTAATGTTAGAGTTTCGTGTAAGTAATAAAGATAATATTATAAATTACTTAAATTTTATCAAGAATTTGATATTCTTTTAATTGATGACCCATCGGTACCTCGCTACCACCGTAAGGTCTCCTCACGAGGGTTCGGATTAGTCTGGGGCGGGCAATGAACCTAGGATGCCGGATGGTTTATACAAAAAAAAAAAGGAAGATAATGGAGTGTAATGATTTAAATACAAATTTTAAGAATCATGACAATTAATTTAAATTATGAATAATACAGTAGGAAATTTAGTCTGAGGTCCCAAATAAGCAACTTATTTACAAAAAGGTCCCATGGATGAAAATATTTAATCAGAGGTCCCATTGACAACATGAGGTCATTGTATGACAATAGCATACACTGGTGTTGACAATACCTCATGTTGTTAATGGGATCTCTGATTAAATATTTTCATCCATGGAACCTTTTTGTAAATAAATTGCTTATTTGGGACCTTAGATTAAATTTCCCAATAATATAACTCTTTTTCTCAGTTTCTGTTTGATGTTGTGGCCTCATATGA
>JANTPZ010150552.1:0-10310 GCA_025593235.1 Vachellia pachyceras | reverse complement strand
TTTGACACAGGAGCTGAGTCTAACTGCATTCTTGAAGGACTCGTTCCTACAAAGTATTTTGAAAAAACAACTGAAGTTTTAAGAGGCATAACCAAAGACAGGTTAAATGTTGAATATAAGATTTCAGATGTTGTTATTCAAAATGAATCTTTGAAAATTAAAACACCTTTTATTCCTAGTAAAAGAAATGTCTGAGCAAATCATTCTTGGAGCACCTTTTGAAACTCTTCTGTTCCCTTACCAAACAAGAACAGAAGGAATTTCTAAAAAACATTTTGGGAAAAAGATTCTTTTCCCTTGGGCCCGATCCATAAGGGTAAAAGAATTAAACCCAATTTCTTTTAAACAAAATCAAATAAATTTTTTGAAAGAAGAAATTTCTTTTCACAAAATTGAACAATTTTTATCCCAAACAACAATCCAGAATAAAATTCAAGAATGTTTAGACACAATTCATACAAGAATTTGTTTTGATTTACCAAACGCCTTTTGGGATAGAAAACAGCATGTGGTAGATTTACCGTATGAGCCAAAATTTTCTGAAAAAAATATACCAACAAAGGCTAGACCAATCCAAATGAGTCAAGAGCTTCTTGAAACTTGTAAAAAAGAAATTCAAGATCTTTTAAATAAAAAACTTATTAGGAAGAGTAGGAGTCTTTGGTCCTGTGCTGCCTTTTATGTTAACAAAAATGCAGAAATTGAGAGAGGAACTCCAAGACTTGTTATCAATTATAAACCTCTTAACGAAACCCTCCAATGGATTCGTTATCCAATCCCAAAAAAGTCTAATCTTCTGAAACATCTTCATTCTGCAAAGATCTTTTCAAAATTTGACATGAAATCTGGGTTTTGGCAGATTCAAATTTCTGAAAAAGATAGGTATAAAACTGCTTTTACTGTACCTTTCGGACAGTATGAGTGGAATGCTATGCCTTTTGGTTTGAAAACCGCTTCCTCTGAGTTTCAAAGAATCATGACTGAGATATTTAACGATTATCATCGATTCATTATAGTATATATTGATGATGTATTAATCTTTTCTCATTCTATTGATCAACATTTCAAACATATATACCATTTTATTAGACTTGCAGAACGAAATGGTTTGGTAGTTTCTAAACCAAAAATATCTCTTTTCCAAACACGAATTCATTTTCTTGGTCATTGGATTTATCAAGGGAAAATCACTCCTATTGAAAGAGCGATTCAATTCGCTGATAAGTTTCCTGACCAGATTATAGACAAAAATTAACTCCAAAGGTTTTTGGGATGTTTAAATTATGTTGCTGATTTCATTTCCCAACTCAGTAACTTTGTTAAACCTCTCCATCAGAGGTTAAAAAACAGCCCTCCCCTTGGACTGACTCCCATACTAGCATTGTTAAACAAATTAAATACCAGGTTAAGGAACTCCCATGCCTTAGCCTTCCCGGCCCAATTGCTTTTAAGATTGTTGAAACTGATGCCTCTGATATTAGTTATGGAGGCATACTCAAACAAAGAATTAACAGCAAAGAGGAAATTATTTCTTTTACTTCCAAACACTGGAATTCTGCCCACCAAAATTATTCAACAATTAAAAAAGAAATTTTGGCGATTGTCCTGTCCATTTCCAAATTCCAGTCTGACCTTCTTAATCAAAGGTTTTTAGCCCGCATTGATTGTAAATCCGCTAAATATGTTTTACAAAAGGATGTTCAAAATCTTGCATCCAAACAAATTTTTGCCAGATGGCAAGCTATTTTAAGTGTTTTTTATTTTGATATCAAATTTATCAAAGGCACTTCCAATTCTCTCCCAGATTTCCTAAACAGAGAGTTTTTACAGGGAAACTAAGTGATCAAACCCTTGCACCAAAATACCTCCTAAAAAGAAAAAGAATAAAGATGAAGAAATGGACAAAGGCAAAGAGCCTTTGATATGAGCACAACCACCACTATGCTCAGAAGAAATCTATGATTTTTTCTAAGACAATTGACAGGAACTTTATCCCAACAAACAAGGTCATCTACCCAGCAAACAGGGTCTTCAACCCAACAAACAGGGTCTTCTACTCAAAAATCAAAAACAGGACCTTCAGTCCAAAAATTTGATAAAAAGACCCTCCAATCTTATGTTCAAAAACTCCCATCACAAAACTGGAGTCAAACACTGGCCAAACCAGATGAGAAAACTCTAGCCCTCCAAGCTATGACCAAACAGGAGTATAATTTGATTAATCATCAGTATGCTCTTCAACTCTCAAAAACACCAGTACCAGTTTCTCAAAAACAATTGGTAATTACTTCCTCCCAAGCAATTACCATCCAGCCTGAAAAGAAACTTGTTACACCCTATGTCCAAAAACCTGGTAAAGCCAGATTCGTATGTCAGGTTGAATTAGAACTCTTTAAAAAAACACCCAACCTAACAGCCTTAAAGATTTTCCTTTCTGGATGGCACTTTAAGCCTGTTAACCCTCAGAAAACAAGAGAGTACTATGAATTAATATTGATTCATTCTGATTCTGTTTCTCTCTCCAGAAAGGTAGATACAAAAGATGAATCTTTAATAACTCATTCTACTCTTCAAATCAAAAAGGTTCTCACTCCATTCCAGTTGGGATCTAATTTAAACAAACCACAGTTTTGGGACATTGATTTTGAACCCAATGGATATTCATATTGGGATTATCAAGATGCCTGGTGGAAAGCCTTTTAGGATCAAAATCGGGTTTTTAAACATTCTTGGTTTATTTATTTTAATAAATCTAGCAAGTACCAATTTCCTCAATGGTTTCTACATTGGTGGGATTTCTTTGGGGTCACCCCTCAAGTCTTTCCCCCTGATGTAATCCAAGCCTTTGAGTTCTTTAAACAAAATTTAATGTTTGTATAGAACCTGCCATTCCAGTAGAACTACACTATTTCTCTAAACTATCAGGTGCCTGGATATTCTCCTGGTAGTACTCCTTCTCTCATCAAGATAGAGATGCAGATGTCCTCCCTATTTTACAGCGAATTCCTTTTATCAGATGGTGAGAGAAGTTCCAACTAAAATTTCTCAACCTTGCGGCAGTTGACAAATGGTTCAAAGCAAACCCTGAATATCTTTGCCTTTCGGAGCAGAGTATTTTCTTAAACCAAAGAGCCAGAATTCAAACTAGACTCGCAGGGGTCCAAAGCAAACAGGAACTTGTGCAACAGCTCGGCTCAATTATTCAACTTCTCACTAATGAAGTTTCTTCTTCAAGCGGAGCAAGCCAAGAACCATCAACATCCAACTCTCCAGCGCCAGACACTAATGACGAAGAAGAGTTGGAGATCACCCATCTCAGAAATGATAGTTAGAAATCTTTTGCTATTATTTCACCCGAACATTATTGTAAACACTATGTCAAAAAAAAATCGAACACTGTAAACAAATTGCCAATAGACCAGGAATATTGTCAGGTGTATAGGCCAGGAATATTGTCAATTGTCAGGAATATGGTCAGTCACACTGGAACTGTAGAAATAGTTCATGTCGCTAGCAAGTTTTAGGTCTTGACACTGTGCAAACAGTGATTCTAAAGCCTATATAAGCAGAAGCCTCCTTCACTAGAAGGCAGAAGCTTACACTGCTCTTCAGAATCCTCTCCTCTTGTGTCCCTTTGCTCTCCTCTTCTCTTGTATCCCCTGGTTCCTACGTTCTCTTTGTAAGTGCCAGTTTTATAAATAAAGTTAATTTTATCTACATCTGCATCATGTCTTGCATCTTCTTCTTCCTTTCTCTAAAGGTCAGAGTCCTGTGCGGACTACCGCCGCTCTTAGGTCCTTTTCTTTTAACAACCTTTAACAACCTCACAAGCCTCCATTTACAACCTCATAAGCCTTCATTTACAACCTCAACAGCTATTTCTGGGACCTTATGTAATTGGTCCCAAAGCTGCTGATGTTGTAAATGAAGGCTTCTGAGATTGTAAATGAAGGCTGCTCAAGTTGTAAATGAAGGCTGCTGAGGTTGTTAATGACAAATAACGTTTAACAACCTCAGTAGCCCTTCATTTACAACCTTAGAGCCTTCAGTTACAACCTCAATAGCTTCGGGACCATTTTGTAATTTTGTAAATGTTTGGGACCATTTTGTATTTAATGCAAATGTTTGGGACCATTTTGTATTTAACTGTCTTATTTGGGACCTGAGGGTCATTCTCCCTATTATAATTTTTATTTTTAAAATATTATTTTTAGGTAAAAATATTGTTTTTAATAAAAAATATTAAATTTCTTGTCTTCATGGGCGATTAAAAAAAGTTGTCATTAAAAATCCTATCTTTCACAACAACTAAAAAAAGTCACCGTTTAAAGTATACCTTCAACGGCTGTGGAAAAAGCCGCTGCTGAAGTTTAGCCGGTAATAAATTAAAGCCTTTAACAGCAACTTCTTACTAATTACATTAATATGTGTTGATAGTGATACTAAAGGTGTTAGACAAACTACTAGTATGTAAAAAAAATTCTCTTATATATAGCACCAGAGGGCATCTCAAATAATACAGTTACTCATTCTAGATATCAAATAGGGGTACTCTCAATATGACATTTTTCAACCATATGATAATGTAATTTCTGGATACTTAGCTTGCAGAATATCTCTAGTCCCTTTTTACTTAATCTAATTGCACTGTACACGATCCGAATGAAACAGAATTGTGTACAAGAAAAAGGTGCATTTTTTTTTCTTTTCTTTTCTCTTCTTTTGAATGGCCAAACTAACTTTGAATCTCATGCCTTTGGCACATGACATAGTGAGAGATAGAGAGAATAATGTTGGCTTGGTTTGGTTTGGTTTGGTTTGGTGGGCTTTTGAACCTTTGTGTGGTCCGCGAGTCTTTTCTTGAGACAAAAATTAAAAGCACTGAGAATGTTCCCAACGGCTACTCTTTCTTCTTTCATTCTCTTATCTTTTTAATCTGTTTTGTTTTATTTTGAAAAATTTAAAAGAAAGAAATAAAACACATTCAGATTTTATCATAGATAGAGGGTCCCAAAACCAAAGAAAGGAACAGCCTCTCCTCATTCCAAATCAATATAATGAGTCTTTTGTACGTGAAAGAGACCTGCCTCACATTGAAAACTACTTCCCATTTAATTTTATTTTCCCATGTTTCAATAATATATATATGTGTGTGTGTGTGTTTGCTGCTTTTGTTCACTGTTCTTGCTTCTTAATTTGTTGAAGGTGTTGTATCCATCACCATTAATATCAAATTTATTATTGGGGGGCTCGGTTTGGCATAACAGATGGTATACTCTATATCTTATGCCTGTATTGCCTTTTATGTCAAATACAATATTAGCTATAGGGAAGTTCATTTCATAATTGAAAGTTGCTGAAGGAACTTTTATTTTTTTTGTACTAGTGTGGAAAATTCGTAAGTAATATGAAATTCCCTTATAAACTATTTGACATATATGTATCTCAGAAAACTATGATCCAGTCTTTGAAGCATTCTGAATACACTAGTACATATTATGTATAATGTTTAATATACTTATTTATATCTTTATAATAAAAGAAGAAATTTTAAACAGAATATGGTACGATTTTGTTATTCAGTTATTAATATGGTCCCTACATTATTTATCTTTGTAGTTAAATTTTCCATTTTAGAATATTTTTAATTTAATTGATTTATTAAAATTTTGAAAGTTTTTATTATTTTTTGTTGAGATAATTAATTGTACCTTATTTTAACAATTTGAATATATGGGGTCTAAGGCAAAAAAAAGCAAACAATAAAGACAATGAAGTAAAGTCAAATCAGATATATGACAAAAATCTAGTAACGAGGACTTCAACTAAACTACAGATATTACAGTCCTTGATTTTGTGTGTGGGAAAAAAATATTCTCCACTCAAACAAAAGTTAAAATATATAATACTCCTTTAGTCCTTAATGTAAAACATATTTAACTAATTTCATTATATTAAGGAGGTAGATAATTTGATTAATTATAATAACTTTGACATGTTTTTCTAAAATACCCTTATCAGAGTAAAACTCTACTTGAAGCATATTCTTTGTTTTTTTTACTTGTGCAGTTTGTACCTTATTTATCTCTTTCAATGTATATCTATTTATATTATTAAACAAATTTAAGAAGGTGAAATTAATTATAGTTGTTCATATGATAAAAAATTCAAAAAATTAGTAATATTATATAAATATATGTCTGTGTTAATTAGTAAGGGTGGTTTGAGAAAAAGTAATAAATATAAGAAATATATACTTTATATTTAGGACTAAAATCAACTTCCCTATTGAGTCTTACATATGTGAAATCACTGGCCTTACTATACTACTTTCTTTGATTTGGGGGAACAAAGAAATATCTTTATCTTCAAATACACTTTTTTTATTTTATTCATTCAACATGTCGATTGTCTCAATCTGATATGAATGTAAAAATTGTCTCAAGTGATGATTGGATTAGTAGTTTTGGCTAGCTATGGAAAATGTGCTAGAGAAGAGAAGTTGGAAAATTTAAAGATGGAATGGTAGAGAGAAGGTGCAGAACAAGTAGAAGATAATAGAGAGAAGAAAAGTTTGTGAACATAATAATGAGTAGAGAGTGAGAGAAAATGATACTCCAGACTGGCTGCTTTCTGATATCTAACAATGTAAGGAAAAGAAAAAAGGGAGAAATCTCTGAACATTTGGAGCTTAAGCTAAGAAACCAGACACATGGAACATTTCTGCTGCCTCCTGCTTATAATGCTTCTGGAAGAAAGAAGAATGATCCCTTCTTAAGGAGAAAGAGATATGAGATATATATCACTCTGTGTGTGTGTTTGTGTGTGTAAAGTTACTACTGCAGCCCCATGTGATAAATCTATCACAATTCAAATATGAGCTTAAGCAAGAATGATTCCAACCATATTTGGTGGTGGTCACTGATCTGCCAGAAAACATTTGATGTTACTTGCACAGCATATTCTTGGGTGATTGCCAAAGAAACTTATCATAGCTTATTGCTTCTGTGTGTGAAGTTCACTATGGGTTGATGGGTTTATTACATTGAGAAACAATTCAAGACTTGAGAGATACTTATTCATGTTTTCACGAAGTGTTAATAATCAAAAGGTTAATCTTTTATTATATATGTGTTTTCTCTATAATGGATTTTGTCATTAGTATACATTGAGTGAGTTTTTTTTTTTGAAAGAGGGACTTTACAAAATCTTGAGTTTACCAACCCCAACTAACTTTTAAGGTGTAGTTCTACTTAAAGTCCCTGTTTCAAGAGCAATGTTATTACTCTATCTATCTGTATCTCACTCACACACACACACACACTAACAATTGAGTTTCATTATACGTTACCTTTTGATTAACAATTTATTTAATAAATGAGTTGTTAATAGAGTACAATGACAATTTATGCAGCCGATTCCAACTAGTGGGATAAGACTTTTTGTTATTTGTTATTAGTATCGTATTAATCCATATACATTACCTCCTTTGTTTCTTACTATAAGAACTAGGTGGGGTTGTATTTGGTTCCAAACATATTTTCTCAATCCATTTTGTTTGATATATTTATAATTTTTTAAAAATAATTTATCATGCTTATAATTAAGAAAGGAGTAAAAGGGGACGGTAATTATAATGAAAATAAAGAGAGAGCTAAAGAGAGCAAAGCCTAGCATGATTTAGAAGGCATGTGTGGGATGTTTGAAAAGGAAAAGAATGATTTTATTACTAGTTGTCTTGATGATGACAAGCATGTCCAAAGCAAATTAATGAAATGAGCTAATAAATAAAGAGGAAAATAAGAGAGAAAGAAAAAGAAAATAAAAGAAAGAGAATTAAGTAACTTGATCGTTAAAGGAAAATGATTGGCATAACCAAGGTGAGTTTGGTTTCCCTAGACAGGGCACCAAACAAAAGGGGATCATGTTGTGTGTGAGATTATTAGAAGAAAGTTCATATATAATCTCCAAAAGCATCAATTCAATACCATTTTGCATACCACAATAACGACAATATATCAAATCTTGTACGTTGACCCCAAATCAATTTGCTTTTCTATGGTGCAACCTAAGAAATATAATAAAATATTATTATGAGGATATAAATTAGGAAATCCTCTTGAATTCTTTATGTACTTACTCGTGATGATATTTAATTTGGAGCATTTGTCATATATAAAACATAAGGTGGTACGCTCTCTGAGCCTAAAAGCATGCCCTTCTAGTCAATTACTAGAACCCAGCTCATCTAAACCTTTTTGATCAAACATAAAAATAAAACGAATAATATAATCAATAGAATGGTTTTTCAACTCATCCAATATTCTATTGGTATTACTCCTTTTAGTCTTATTTAAGGTAGAGAGAGAAAATATTTTTAAAATTAATATAATTCCTCTAATTAAATTTATTGTGTGAATGTACACTTTTTGCATCTAATTAGGATACTATTTTCTTAATTTTTTTATTAAAGTATACATATTAAAAATGAATAAAGTTTAAGATAGAATCAATGAAGTTGAACATTTTTCATTATTAATTCTGGTGAAACAAGTTAAAATTACATTGTTCTAGATAACCAGAGGAGTAGATGATTATTTTCATTAAACATATAAAAATATAAGAAAATTGAAATTTAATTTGTGTGATTAAAAGGAGGTGTGTTAGTGAGAGAGAGGCTTCACTTTTCCTTGCTTTATTTTTGCAGTTGAATAATTTATTTTTTTTAATGGTAACTGGAAAACGTTTGAACCTTTCCTTGGGAACATCTACACTTTATGTAATATTCCTTTAATTCCTTGTCCTCTTGTGCTAAAAGGAAAAGATGGAGCCACTAAACACCAGTAATTAAACTTTGAATCTTTAAATGATGTAACAATTGCATATATGTTACATAATAACATTTGGATTTTATTTCCAAAGTCCATCAAACTCTCATTTATTTATGAATAATTAATGAATTTAAATTAAAAAATCCAGTAATAAGAATATTATCTTAAAGTCATACACTAACCGTGATTAGTAAATAATACTCTCTATAGGATCTTATACACGAATCATTTATAATATTTTTGGCCAAAACATAACCAAGAAAAACTTTGCAATTTATCAATGATGTTTAATTTTTAACTAATTTTTATCAATGCAGTTTAATTTTTTTAACTAATTTTAATAGCTAAGTTTGACTTGAATTGGGTAATTGTTACTTATAAAAATGATCGGAGGGTGTATGGTTTTAAATTTAAGATCATAACAAATATTTCAATTTTTTGTATCGGAACTCATACTTATTATGTCTTTCACTAAGAATTTGATGGAAAGAAATGTAAAGATTAACTCTTATATTTGTTCTCGACAAGGTGAGGGTATATCAATTGAATTGAGTAACATATATATTTAGTCATTTAAGTTTACATTAAATTTTTCTTTGATCTTTTAAGTTTTAAAAACATACTTTTAGTCTTTTTATTTTAAAGCCATTAGTTTTTTTAACAAAAATATTGACTTAGCAAATTTAAACAATGCAATTAAATATGGATAAAATTTAATTGTTTAATATAATAATTTTTACATTTAAAATTTAATCTTGTTTTATTATCATTTAATTGCATAACCACTGGTTAAATTTAATGGGTCAGAATTTTCCGTTTAACTGACGGTATTAAAATAAAAATACTAGAAATATACTTGTTAAATTTTATGGAACAAATTGAAATTTGACAAGGACCAAAGTATATTTTAGCTAATTATATTCTATCAGCCAAATCAACTCTTTTAGAAAACCATAAGACACACACTCTTGATTGTAACATGAGAATGGAGAAATACCCAAAGGGAAACAAGACGACGACCATGTGGCAACGATTTACCCAGGGTTTGCCGCAAGGCAAATAGGTTCTTCTTATATATGCCTCTTTTTTTATATACAAAAATTTTGAAAAAGGGTTTGAGTTCGTCTACGTTCTAAAAGTAGGGTATATAACTCATGATCAATTGGGATCTATTCCCATTGGGTGTCAAGCAAGCAATTTAGTTTAATCAAATAGAATAAATTCTCATAATTTAAAATAAAAATAAGAATAAAAATAAAAATATTCTTTAGAATTCAAATATTTCTTTTTGCAATGAATGCAAATAGTTTTATTTGACACCTCTGAACCATCTTGAAAATTGTGGTAAAGGATTTGTGTCATGTTCATGTGTCATGAACACTATTTATTCAGGTGGACCCTTCCACCTCAGCAACCCACAGGCACCACCATTATTAGACGCCCAAGGGGTGGTGCGTGTGTATATAGAGATATAGTGTG
>JANTPZ010150550.1:0-10231 GCA_025593235.1 Vachellia pachyceras | reverse complement strand
CTCTACAAGTCACTATATGGATTAAAACAATCCCCAAGAGAATAGTTTGAAAGATTCACACAGGCAATTAAAATTCAGGGTTATAAACAATGTCAGGCGGATGATACTTTGTTTATAAAGAACCAAGATGGAAAAAAAAGGCAATTCTTATTGTATATGTTGATGATATTGTCTTAACAGGAGATGATGTAGAAGAGATTAAGATGCTGAAGAAACATTTAGCATCAGAATTTGATATAAAGGACCTTGGACCATTAAGATACTTTTTGGGTATGGAAGTGGCCAGGACTAATAAAGGAATCAATGTGTCACAAAGGAAATATATACTGGATCTCCTCAAAGAGACTGGAATGCTAGGTGCAAGACCAGCTTATACTCCTATGGAATTAAACCAAAAATTAACTATTAGACCTGATGGTACTGTTGTGAATCAGGAGAGGTATCAAAAATTAGTTGGAAAACTAATTTATCTATCCCATACCAGACCAGACATATGCTTTCCTGTAAGTGTCATGAGCCAATGTTCAAGTAATCCTCAGAAAGAACATTTGACAGCTGTGTATAGGATACTTCGGTATCTTAAAAGAACTCCAGGTTTGGGGTTATTCTTTGAAAAAGGAAGTATCAAAAGTGTTGAATTGTACACAGATGCTGACTGGGGAGGATCAAAGATTGTCAGACGTTCTACAACTGGATATTGTACCTATGTTTGGGGAAATCTAGTAACTTGGAGAAGTAAAAAACAGCCAGTGGTTTCAAGAAGCTCTGCTGAATCAGAATATAGAGCATTGTCTCATGAAGTATGTGAAGGTATGTGGATCATGCATCTACTCAAAGAAATTGAGGCTGCACCAGATGAACCTATAAAAGTATGGTGTGACAACATGTCGACCATTAAGATTGCAAGAAATCCTATTCAACATGACAGAATGAAACATGTGGAGATAGATCGACATTTTATTAGAGAAAAATTTGAGATAAAGGTGATAGATCTGTCACATATTTCATCAGAAAAACAAGCAGCTGACATCATGACCAAGTCGTTCACTCAAGGAAAATTTGAAGGCCTTAGAAGCAATCTGGGAATGATCAATATCTATTCACCAACTTGAGGGGGAGTGTTGGAAAAGGCCTACTTTATTGGGCTTTCTAGCATAATATATAATTCAGTATTTATTAATTATGTATTCAGTTATTTAATTCAAAATTTGAATTATTGTTACCTAGGATATATGAATTATTGTTACCTAGGATATAGGAATTCCAGTATTCAGTTAGGGTTTATCCCTTCTATAAATGTATAACTCCTTCAATCAATAAAGCAGATCGAGAGTTGCATCATATTATTTCAATTTTAATAAAAAAATTACTTCTACCACCGCTTATTCAAACAAATAATTGGTCTGTTTGGAAAACCGGTAGAAAAGTACTTTTACACAAGCCGAGGTAAATATATGGAGGAGATTGTCTCATTTTGCGGAAAAACACTATTGAACGTGCTTTTGGGTGAGAATTAAGTGTTTCTAAACAAACACAATATATCTTCAAATCATGGAATTTGAAAGGCCATTCTTTATTAATCAAACAATGTGGGGTTCATTCACCGTACAACCAGGCGATCAATGAAGGGAGATTTATTGTAAGGTCCCGTGCTAATGAATTATTTATTGTAAGGTTCCAGTGGTTGTTAATGGTAGCTTCTCCACTTGTTAATGGTGCTCCTCGACTTGTTATTGACAACCTCTTGGGACATTTTCATAAATAACTTCATTCTATGGGATTTGAACCTAAATCTCCTGCCAATAAATCCGCGTGATGAGGAGAGGATGGTCGTAGATACAATTATCGGTACCATGAACCACTTTGGAGACAAGCAATCAATAAGATATACCAATCCCTGTCAAACAATAAATCTAGCATCTTCCATTATATCTTTTAAAGGGGGTTATTAGTATCACAATCCATAATAAAATGAAATTAAAAGCTTCTAAACAGTTACTATGCAGCACTTAACTTTTTGTAACCTCTTATCCAACACTATTTGTATGTGTTTGGGAATCCGAGATAGTTTACAGATTCCGAGAAGAATTTGCGAAGTCCGAAAAGAATTTACAAATTTTAAGATACTTTTTACGAATGTCAAGATACATTTTTATTTTGATTTACATACACCGTTGGGGGAAGATTTCCCAAACATGCACATTAAGTCCATCAATAATTTTAACTCCTTCGAAAAAGTTGATGGAACTGTGATTAGTTTATAGTTAGATCCATAAATTCACTCATCTTTTATTTCAAGTGTTAATGGCCATGTTTGGTACCACTTGTGAGAGTTTTAAAAGCCCGTTCAACAATATTTTTTCGTAAAATAAGATAATCTCCTCACATATTTGCCTCGGCTTACGTAAAAGCATTTTTTCACTGCGTTCCCAAACGGGCTAGTTGGGGAGAAAATGGGGTATGCGATCCATCCAATTTTCTCTCATGACGAGAAAATAAAGAGAAAACTCATTTTCCTTATCTACCAACCTTAAAAAATTATATTTATATATAAATTATTTTATTTTAAAATATAATAACATCTAAATATAACTTTTTAAATAATTTTATTTTAAATTATTTATGGCATTAATGTCACTATAAGTTTTTGATTATGATATTTAATTTAATTTTAGATTTGATATATTTTAATATAGGGTTAATGATAATTTAGTTATTTACCCATTTTTTATCTATTGTTTTTTGTCCATCCAAATAGGAGTAGTGATACTCTGTGATCGTTTGGAAACACTTAACTCTCACCCAAAAGCACGTTCAACATTGTTTTTCAGTAAAGTGAGACAATCTCCTTTATATATTTATCTCAACTTGCGTAAAAATACTTTTCTACCGCTTTTCTAAACGGACCCAGTTTATTTTTTTTCTAATTTTCTTTTCTACTTACTTTTCAACTCATTCAAACGGATCAGACCAACCTGCGACCCGTACTGAGACTCCGACTCCGACTCCGACTCCGGAGAGAGAATTGTAGGAAGCGCCCGATTTTAGCGGTTGATTTTGAATTTCTTATCAAAAGCCCCGCCACCGCTGACATACAGAGATCTCGCTTTCTTCATTCTAGTCTACACTTCCTTCTTCTTCCTAATTTTCCTTTTCAAGGTCTCAATGGCCACCATGGACTCATTGCATCAAGGCTAGCAGGATCAATCTTTCATCCAGGTTAGCGTCCCATTCTCAATACATCCAAGTCACCTCTTCTTTTCTGGCCTCGACGCTTCAACTTGACGCTGGCATATGCTTGTCTATAGATCTGAACTCTTCTCAGTGTTTACTCTGCTGCTGTGATCGGTTATTTTAATGCGCACAATCTATTCTGTCAAATCTCCCATTCGCTGAAGATATTCGCAAAAGGTTGTTTATCTTGAAATTGCAAAATGTACGGGAGAAAAGCGTGCCAACTTGTTAAAGAGATAGCAAGTGTGGAGAAAGGCCAATTGACGCCATTCAATGTAAGGCTCGGTGTTGGTTTTTAACGAACTATTTCATCTCGCGTCTTCCTTGAAATTGGATTCTGCCGGCATTATAGTACTTTACAAAATTCACGTAGTTATTAGTTGGGCGGGACAAAATTATCTGTGGAGGCTGCTATTTTCAACTACTGCGAGAAATTTAAGCAACTGCACGGGAGACCTCCACGGACACATGACAAACGGGGGAAGGGGGGATTTTTGAAACTAGAATCGTTAATTACAAGATTCAATTTGTAAAAAATGTGGAATGTGCATTTTTGGGTTTTAGATCTGGTCGGTAAAGATTTCTTCTCTAGTACACAAAGTTTCCTAAGTTATGCATCTGATAATGCGAAAAAAATTGGATGGAGGACAGTGAGGTTGCTGTAAGCTTTTACTTAGCTTATTTTTGGCTGCAAAAATTAATTAGTTTCAGCTCATGTGACCTGTCCACATCAAGTGCTGCTAGTTTCTAGTGGAATCAATGTTGTGCGAGCTCAATCTTTCATTGTTGTTCGTAAAGAAAATATTGAGTCTGGCATACTAACTCTAGCGTGCTTAATGGTGAAAGCGTATAATAAGGTCTTGGTCCTTAGTTGGCCTTTCACTTAAACTACATCTGTTTTTGGCTGTTAGGTGGTGTGGTATGGTTTACTGCTGAAGGACTGCTGATGTTAATGCTACATGTGAATCTATTTAATTTTAAAAAACATCAGCTTTTTTATTTACCACTTCTAATTTATGTTGGGATTGGTATAGCTTAATAATCCAAACAGAACCGCAATTTACTATTTTTCATACTATGATCGGAAACTTATTTTCCACTCTATCTTTGTGTTTTATTATGCTAGCTTTGGCTTGATAGGTTTTTTGATAACTTCACAGAGCGATCTATTTGAACAAGTAGTTGCAGAATGTACTCAACATCACCTTGAGCTTCAGTCCTTGATAAGGTAAAAATATATGGATTATTGAATAATCCTTATCCCGGAGAATTCCACTTCTTGGAGTATTGTTCCTTCATATGGGCATGAATTTTATTTACTTATAGTGGGACAGCATTGTTTTGGAGTTTCTTTTAGTGGCGACTTATCAATATAAAATGTAAAATTTGTAACACGGCGTAGTACCTATAAGATTCATTTTTGAAAGTCTATTCATAGTGCAAAAATAATGTGTCTAATTATATGACTTTGCCTTTATATCTCTACACTTTCTTCGGTGAATTCTGATCATGAAATTTTTGAAGGTAGGTAATCTATTACGTGAACTTCGAGGTCAAACAAATTTTCCTATGAGCATATTTGCTTGAATGTTGAAAATTATTGTCATTGCTCTTGAATATTTCCTTCTACACATAATTGCATCACCTTTGTTCTGTGGTTCATAACTTCATATGAATATGGTGCGCCCTGCTGCTACAGAAAGATGCAGGAAGAAGGGTTGGATGTCCAAACAACTAGAAATGCAGAACACCATGGCGCACTTATCCACCATCTTTCTCTGGTTCGTAATAAACGCTGCCTAATGGCCTATGTGTGAGTGTCTACTTTAAATATCTTTCTTTCTTTTGCCCCCATCAAGCATAGGCTTTTAATCTGTTCTGATATATTCTGTAACTTAACGTAGTTACAATCGAGCCGAGACAATACAGAGTTTGTTATGGAAAATTGGACATGTACTTCCTCAAGAAATTGAGGAGAAACTTTGTCATGCGGAGGTAGAGTATTTTAAGAGGCATTCTGCGGCTTTGAAGTCATATATGTCAAAAGTGCAACTTGATCTGACTGTGGTAATTTCTTTTCTCCTTTAATCCTTCCTCCATCATGGTTCTATCTCCTCATTACATACACTGACAGACACATTAACCCACATCACTGATACTTATATCAGGCCTTGTCCAGAACATGTGGTCACGATTATTGATGATAGTGAGGGTTAGAGACTGTGGAACTAATTTGGATGCGGTCCAGGGACTTGGTTTTTAAACTATTCTGCAACTCCAGTTATATTACCCTGGATGATTCCCTTTCATGATGCCAATTGGTTGAACACTGAGTTCATTATATTATACTGCTGCGTCCCTTGTCATTTGTTGTCTAAATTTTCCGAGGATGGTGAGGGAGCTGATTTTTCTGGTTTAGCATCCGCCGGGAAAATGAAATTGAATCTGATCTCTACTTAAAATAAGTAATGCCGATGTTTGTGTGGATGTACCTTCGGTTCTATTCCTATGAAATGTTTGAATACATATCCTTTAAAAATGGCATTGCAGTGATGCACATTGCAATTGACAATTTTCCATCGTTTATGAAGAGTTACTTGATTCGGTTCTTTTCGCTTGTTTTCTCTCCCATTTTTATTTTACCATCAGAGAACCGATAAAGCAATAAGCTGAGGGTCAGGAACAAATTAGACTAATCTAAAGCTATTCATAGTTTTAGTAGTCTTTAAGGCACAAGAATGAAAATATATTCCGGGGTGGCTGCAAATAACTGAATTGCCCTTGCTGAAATCTGAATTTGACAGGATATGGTGCCACCCAAAGATCCCTACATCCAAGTAAGGGTCCTTGATGATATTGGTGATGGGATTGTGCTTAGCGATGACAAGACTGCCAATTTTGCTCGCCATTCAATGCATTTTCTGAAGCGAACCGATGCAGAGCAATTTATCTCAAGGGTTAGTTGTCTCTGCTTCAAACAAATTGCTGTAGCAACATTTCAGTGAATTGCCAACTGACTCATTTTTTCATCACAGGGTTTAATGGAGGAGCTAACAGGTTGACATGATAAACTTGTTTTAATGTTGTTTTATACAATTTAAGTAATGTAGATAATAAGAAAATCAGTGAACATTGTGTGGAATTCCAAGTTATGGTTATATCATCATTTTTTCCCAATAAAAATGTATTATTATTCAATAATGTACCGTGGAAATGGCCCTTGATGTTCTTCGAGCACATGTGCATGCTTTTTTTTGGGGTGTGAAGGATTCGGGCGTATCTGTAGAATTCGACTCCGATTACAGATACTCATGCGGAATTTGGATTACAAGTGTGGATTCAGATTTGAGATACAGCAAATGCACCTGAGGAAGAGAAGAGGGATGGGTTTTTTTTAGAGAAGGGAAGGGAGAAAATATGGTTTCTCTGTACTTTCTATCACATCTGTTTGGAGAACCACTTCCCCATATTATAATTTCCCAACTTACGGTAACTTTTCCACGTAAAAGTATTTCAAAATTAAACTTTTGAAGAAAATCACCACTTTATTCCTATATATTCTCTCATTGATACTTTTGTCCTAAAATGAGTTTTAGGCTAATCCATTAAAGATGACCCATATTTCAACAGGTGGAAAATGATTTTATTTCATGGAAATATTTATTTTACAATCAGTGTGCATATACATGTTTAGAAAGCTCATGTGCATTTATGAATTACGAGGTTTACACTTTTTATATCGATTTACACAAAGCCTTTGTATGTAATGAGCAAAGTCTATGCTGACCCTTTATGGCTTTTGGGCCCTTGAGGCATGTGTTCAGTTACATGGAATAGTCTTGCAGGATAAAATAAATGTTTTATCTCCCAAAACATGATTGGTAGTTGAGATTAAAAGCCTTGAAAGTATATTTATCCAGCTACTTGATGTAAAAGTTATTTAACTGATATAAACTAATATAATTAAATTAAAGAAGATAGATAAATTATATAATAAATAAATATGATTTGATGTTTTGAAATATTTTTATATAATATTATATTTTATATTAGTTTATATGTTAAACAAATCAGTTTGAAAAGTAATAAATATTCAAAATAAAATAGATAAAAATCTTAAATTTAAAGTGATTTGAGGGCACTTTGTGTTATATATGGAAGTTTTATATTTAGAATGAAGACTAACATTCTAATTCTAATGTAATTAGAAGACATGATGTTATACAGTTGAAGAGTCACCAAAGAATTGTTACCATTTACCAACTAGTGTGACACATATTGATTGATATATTATTATTGTGCCTTCTCAATTTCTTGCATACAAAATCACATAACTAGCTAGGTGTTGTGAGAATGAAATGTCACAAAAATCAAGAATGCCATGTCCCTCAATTCAAAAGATGGAAGAAGAAGAAGAAGAAGCAATACATGGGTGAATTAGAATTCCCCTTATATAGCAGCTGTGGACATTTTTACCCTTGATGCAACCACACCCTTCAACCCAATTCCATTCCCATTCACTACCCTCATCTGTAACCTTTCTCCAAACCACCATGCCCGAACCAAGGTCTCTGTACAAACAAATAGCTTCATCATTTCCCACGCACTTAGTACCATCCCAATTCCTCTTGTTCCCTCCCAACAATTTCCACCCTAATTCACTTGGTACCTCATTTTTCAAACCCCAAACATTCCACTCCTTCATCTCCCAAACACAAGCATTCCCATTCCCACCACCACCACTTGTACCTCCAACCAAACACAAATTCCCATTCATCCGGACCAGTGTGGTAAATTCGAGCCTCTCTGCCATGGGCACACTTATCTCCTTCCATGTGTTTGTTGAAATATCATACCCAATCACACTGTACACTCTTGCAGAAGTAATCCAATACAGCACATTCTCAATGTGTACACTCTCATTTGGAGTCCAAACTGTGAGCCTCACTGCAAATTCCGCCGGCATGGACCCCACAATCTGCCACTTGCCAATCTCTGAGTCGTACATCTCTGTGGTGGGTTCATAGGTGGCGCCACCGCCTTTCGCTGCCTCTGACATCCCTCCGGCGACATAGATTCTAAAGAAAGGAAATTGAACTCCCTGGTTGAGAACTACAACTCCCACTGCTGGGTTTGTTCTTGAAATGTTCAACTGAGGAAGGTAACTAAACTGTCTTGAAAAGGGATTGCATATAGCAAGTTGGAGGGTAGTAGAGTGAGAGATTTTTATCAGGAGGAGGCTCCCAATAGGAGAAACAGCTCTCACTTGCACTGGTATGAACTCTAGGGATAGCTCGTACCACTTGTTCAGGACTGGATTGTGAGCATAGAAACATGGCTTATTGTTCCTAATTGGCAGCGCCAAGAACCATGGTTCGTGATTAGAGTGTGTTGTTGAGGCTGAGAAGTTGAAACAGTTATAAATCTGGGAACATAGGTGCCAATTCTTGCAGGTTGATCTAGCTATGGCTAGAGAATCTGGGGAGAGAAAGGAGAAGATATTGGCCAAGACATCAAAGGGAAGATTGCTCCACATAGAGAGAGAGAGAGAGAGATGCTGAAATAAAACAGTGAAATGAGCTTAAAGATGACGCCTTTTGCATTATCTATTTTGGGGACCTTGAAACTTTTGGAGGCGATGAATAATTTGCATATGGGGATGCGTGTCCCACCCTGACGTCGATGATGAACTCTCTCTCACCGACATGTGATCAAATTTGTCGTTTTTCTTCGCTTTAATCTAAGTTTTTAAAAGAGCGCGTAAACCTTCTGTAATCACACCAAGAGATAATTTTTTTTTTCACATACTTATTTTATATTATGTAAAATTACTTTTAAAAAACTAATTCAAACACCTTTTTGCTTCTTGGAACTTTCTAATTCTAGGAAGAGGTCTCGAGGGGTACAACTGAATAACCAACAAATACTCTGGGTGGTAAGAGGTTTAGCGTCTTGAGTTCTAACTTTAGGAATGCAGCAGTAGCTTGATTCAGATTAATCTAAACCCCAAATAAATCTTTTAAATTAAAGTTAGGTTAGTTCATGAGATCAAATACCCCCACACACAAACAAAAAATATACTTATTTTTATTCCTTTTGGAGGTGTCCAAAGGGTGAGAGAGAACTTGACTCCTTGCTTGTCTATTACAACTTTGGTAAAATATTACTGGTACTATCATTTCAATTAATTTCTCTTTCTTTTTTATTTTACACGTCAAGATTTCATAACCCCATTTCTTCAACTTTTTTAAATACGACTGAAATATTTTCTCTCCCCTCCCTTCCAAATCCCTCGTACCAAACAGCCTTTAAAATCGGTTAAAAAAATTCGCAGTACTCAAGATTAGTCATTGATACCTACACTAAGTATTCAAGGTAAAAAGGGATTCACTGACCCAAGAATGGGCGTTGATCCACATGCACTCGGGAATTAAAAAGGAAGGTTTAGTCTCAGGTCCTAAATAAATAAAATATTTAAGGAATGGTCCCATGGAAAAAAATATTTAATGAGAGGTCACATTGACAACATGAGATCTTTGTATTGACAACACCATGTGCTGTATTGACAACACCTCATGTTGTCAATGGGACCTCTCATTAAATATTTTTCTCCATAGAACCATTCCTTACTAAATCTCCCAATTAAATATTACTGGGGAGGGGGATTCATTGGTTTGACTATGAGAGTATTTAAATAAAAAAGAGATTAAATTCACATGTGGCTGTCTTTAAAAAAATTGACTATAATTATGCATTTGTTTTAGATTTATATAAAATTTGAAACAAATTGTATTATTTATATCTTACAATGATATTTTTAAAATCGTGTGATTATATTTTTTTAAAAAACGTAAAGGATGATATATTGAAGTGCTAAAATCAAGTACATGTTTATTTGCCTACAAGAAAGTAATATGTTGATGTGGTCCCCTTCCTAGTGTGTGTTTGGTTTGAAGGGGAATTGGGGAATGCTAGGAGAGAGGAAATAATATTTTTT
>JANTPZ010150549.1:824-10829 GCA_025593235.1 Vachellia pachyceras | reverse complement strand
CAATACGGTGCTTGGGGGTGCTTTCTTTGTGTCCTGCGTCGTGGTTGGAATTGTAAGCATCTCAATTCGTCACAGGGGGATTAAAGTCAGGAAGCACGACTTTATAAGAGATGTTTGTTTCCTTCTCGTGGTTCTTGCGTGTCTGCTAGTAATATTCATCACTGGTCGGATCAATTTTCTTGTAGCACTGGGTTTTACTTTGATATATATCGTGTATGTTTTTGTTGTTTATGTCTCGTCCACTCGCTGGAAGGCTGTCTCTGGAGATTCTGAACGGAATGGTAATCCACGTCATGACACAGACCTGAGAGAACCTCTTCTCGTTGCATTGGAAGAAGGCGTGTTCGATTGTAACGAGGAAAGTGATAGAGGGTTTGTTCTGAAACTCGAAAAATGCTGCTGTATGAGATCATTACTGTGCCCAAAGGCACTTTGGGTTCTTCAGATGCCTCTTTACTTGCCAAGGAGATTGACAATTCCTGTTGTTTGTGAAGAAAGATGGTCGAAGCCATATGCAATTTCCTCAGTAACACTTGCACCTCTTCTCTTATCTGTTATATGGCCCCCTTACAAGGAAAATGATTTCTGTTGGGATATGGGCCACCCTTGATGGATTAGGCCCAAGTCCATGGGCTAGGTCAAATGCGTAAACCTAAACCCTAGTGGGAAGTTATAAGAGGGGGAAGTGGCTCCCCAAAGGCGGCAGACACAACACACAGAGAAAACGAGTTTTCTCCCTTCCCTTTTCTCTTAGAGAGAATCCTCTCATCTCCTCTCCTCTTACCTTCGGTGCTTTTGCTGTGTCTCATATTCGGATCCATACTTGTGATCCGTATTCCGCGTGGGTATCTGCAGATTCATAATTCGGCATCTCCAGGTACGCCCGAAATCCTTCAATTTCTTCAACAACAATCTAATTATTTATGGAATTGGATTGTTGATCGGGACCATATTAGGAGTAACTGCATTTTTCACAACCAAGAGCTCAAGGCCACCAAAAAATTGCATTTTTCCTTGGCTCGCAGCAGGGTTTATAATGAGTGTTAACTGGAGTTACATTTCAGCTCAGGAATTGGTGGGGTTGTTGGTTTCCCTTGGACACATATGTGCGATAAGTCCTTCAATATTGGGGCTCACTGTTCTTGCTTGGGGAGATTCTCTTGGAGATTTGATGACAAATCTAACAATGGTTTTGAAGGGTGGATCTGAAGGTGCTCAAGTAGCCATATCAGGTTGTTATGCAGGTCCCATCTTTAACACTCTTATTGGCTTGGGCTTGTCTTTGGTAATTTCTACTTGGTCAGAGTACCCATCATCTCTAGTGATACCTTATGATCCATATCTCCTGGAGACACTGGCCTTTTTGGTTGGTGGATTGGTTTGGGCGCTTGTGGTTCTGACAAGAGGAGACATGAGGCTTGATGGAATCTTAGGAGGAGGGCTCTTAATTATTTACTTCATTTTTCTGTTTCTGAGGCTGATTCAGACACATGGGCCATTTCAATTTCATACATTATAGCAGGATGATATTTTGTGACTTCGTGATTAGATTTATGTAATATGTAAATTAGCAACCATATACTCATTTCCACGTTGTCAACTGTAGATGAATCTAAAGAAACATACCATCAAGAGACAGCAAGAAAACGCCAAAAAGGGCACCATCACTGTAAATGTAACTTGTGTTTTTGTCTTTCGCCAAACGTGATGCACTACATGTTGGTAATAATCTAAATTGTCTCCTAGTTCAGGGGAGATGCACTAGATGTTCTGGGAAGCCTGAGTTAATGTTGTTAGAGCAGTCTTCAATTTCTTAACTTGAACAAGTTTCTTTCAATAGTCTTTTGTCAACAGCTTAATTCCAGGCTAAGATATTACAAATATTCAAGTGGGATAAGGTTTAATTTTGAAGCAGACAACCGAATGGCCTAACAGAACAACTGGCCATCAAAGTTGCATAAGATGGAACTTAGCCTAAAGTTGGGTCCAATCAGAATCTGGTTCTTAATTCTCTGTCAAATGCGCGCGCGTCAAATATCATGATGGCCACGAAGATGATATCTAAAAGGATAATGCCTATGCTGTTGAAATTGCGTAAAAGGGGAAGTAAGTAAAGGGGAAGTAAGATAGAGAAAACAGTGTGAAGTCGTTGTAGAAATTAGAAGTTAAAAAGTTGAAGCAAGATAAATTTGTCGGTGACGAAAATGAAATAATTTTTTTATCACGTTCCCGATCAACATGTCAGCTATAAACGCAAGTGCCGGAATTTATGAACTCATCCTGAACTTTACGAGTTCTTTTTTGAGTCTTGTTAATTTCGATTAGTCTGGTTGGTGGCTTCTTTTGAGCTAAACCAGAAGGAATAATCTTGGTACAAAATGTGGGCTCCCATAACTTCTGTCCTTATTTGCTTTTCTTAAATAGGCCCCATCCCAATGTCCTCTTCATTTTCGTGAGTTGTTCCTATTCGTCTCATACCTGCTAATTGATTGCTAGTGGAAACCTTGAATGGTCTATTCACTTTCAATCTTCTCCTCGTCGCTTTTCGAGTCTCTTCAATATTTCAAATTTCTAAAGGCTGCTCCTGTGCTCCACTCCCTCCCCCCCTCCTTTTTACTTTATTTGTGATTACTCGCGCAAACGAAAATCTAGCGGTTGATCGATATTGAAGTGACAAACCCCATGGGTCCCACCTGAGAAAGATGGATGAGATTCTCCGCTGATTAAAAGAGGGAAAGGGAATTTTAGGTCTTTTAAAGGGGAAAAATGAGAAATGAATTGCAAGTCATGTTATTTCTTCCTTCTCAAAGTGAAATAAGTAAAAGCGTGAATGTCTACTTCGATTATGCCAGCTATGAACGATATATAGTGGTCTCAATTTCTTTATATTCCATTCCACATCAAACTAATGAGTAAAATTCACTATTAAAACAAAAGTTCAGTTGAATGTGACAGCAACCAAAAATAATCATACAAGGATTGAAAGTTGAAGTGTTGCCATGTTCCAAGTTCTAACCAGCATGAGACCAACCAGTGGCATTTCCACCGTCTATCTATACTGCCCACCAAGGAGCAACTGCTAATAATGCCCAGAGAAGGGGGGGGGATCACATTTACAAGTGTACCTCTAGGATGGGAAGTATTTCCTTTCTGAAGAAGGGGCATCTCTAGAATTTCACAATGCCAATAGCCATAGCTATCCTTATGAAAAGGAAGCAGAAGTATATGATCAAGAGTCCAGATCCCAAGCACTTATCCAGCTTCATGCCTTTCTTTGGCAACACCACAAGGGCCCACAACAGCCCTCCCATAAAGAACATAAGAGTCTCATAGAGAGAACGGTCCTTAGGAATCACATATGGATGTGGATACTCAGACCAAGCTGAGAGAACCAGAGGGAATCCCAAACCCATCAGAGTGTTAAACATGGGGCCCGCATAACACCCAGATATAGCTATCTGGACCCCATCTGCCCCACCATTAACTGCCAGAGCACCATTGGCTATCAGATCCCCGAGAGAGTTGCCCCAAGCTAGGACTGTTAACCCAAGAATTGAAGGACTAACCCCAATGATATTCCCAATTGAAACCAGCAAGGAAACCAATTCCTCTGCAATAATATATGTCCATGTCACACTCATGGCAAAACCTCCTGCTAGCCAAGGAAATAAGCAAGTTGTTGGGGGGCTAGTGCTGTTTGTGGTCACACAGGCCATATTTCCCAGAAACACCCCAATCAGAGCAGATATTAGGTATATGACCAGACTGGTCCTAGAATCCTCATTTTCCTTCTGGGTGTTACAGATAAGTGCTATCAGAACTGGTGCTAATGTCACAGATATAACTGCATATGGCTTTGACCATCTATCTTCATTCACAACTGGTATGGTAAGTTTTCTTGGTAAGCTGAGAGGTAATTCTAGCACTTGCAGAAACTTGCCCATGTAATAATTCCAGTTGAATGAAGCGCTGTTAAAACACTCTGGCTTTTCTTTGTTATCTTCAGGAGCCACTTTGTCTGCTAAATTTGGCTTCTCATCATCAACACAGCCTAACAATGGTATGCCAGATTCTGCAAGGTCATCTGCACATACAGAAAAACATTCGTTTTCTTTCTTCTCTCCTTCATAGATAAAATGTGTTGCAGAGACTGCACAGACATAGAGGAAGTAGATGGAGACATAGCAGATTGAACCCAGCAAGGTAATTTTGCCAATGGAAATGATGACAAGAAGGACGAGAAGAGAGAAAAGGAAGAACAGAACATCTCTAAAAAAACTGGCCTTGTCAACTGCAATTTGCTTTGAGCTAACCAGAATACTTATAATCCCCAAGACAGCACTAGAGACAAAGAAGGCCCCTCCAAGAATGCTGTTAAGCCCAACAGCACCATTGCTGGATCTTGTAAAGGAAACAACACTAGCAAAGAAATCAGGAGCTCCATTTCCCAGAGAAAGCAAAGTCACGCCTGCTATCGTGGGGGACAACTTTAAGATGTTGGACAAACTCTCCAAGGAGTAGCAGAAGTAATTAGAAGCAGTGTCGGCCAAGAGGTAGAACAACACCGCAAGCCATGATATAAGCAAAACATGACCCATGATTGGTGATCGGCCGAGGTTGCAGTAAAAGATATAGAGATAGTTTATGTAGCCTTTTGACCTGCACTCAGAATGGGTTTTAACGTAGAAGCACTTTGAGCTATGGTCTGAGAGCTCATGAAGACCCGTGCATGAATCAGGTGTGATGTCTTGGAGGAGCCGAGCGTGGCGGTTGAAGACGGAGGAAGGGGAAGCATTATTGGATGATGCATGATCAAAGTTGGAATAGGAGGGGTAGAGATAGGATTTGATAAACAGAGAGAGTGTTAAGAGAAAGGATATGTTGAGGAAGACAGAAACTTTTCTGGGTAGAGGCTTGAAGAAGGTTGCCATTAGAGACAGCTATGGTGGGTGAGAAGCAAATGATGCGAATGTATATGGAGAACTGAGTCCATATATGAACTTCTAGGGACATTTTGTTGTGTGGTGGCTGAGTTGAAGGAGACGAAGAAGACGACAGGAGAAGATTATAAACTCTCAAACGTTAAGGATAAGATTATATGTTGCACGTTTATGGATTACGACAACTCTCTAGAATTCATATACTGTCAGCGTCTTTAAGTGGGGAGCAGAGTAAAAAAATAAGAGCCATTAAACAATTTGCTTCAACTAAAAGCAAACACTATAAAAATATACTCTCATAGACGTAAACCTCACTTTACCAGAAGCCAAAAAATAATAGGGAAGAAGAGATTCTGACTACGAAGGTTCCAAGTGTGGCTGTGCTTTTGCTCCTTTCGCTTTCTTTGTCTTGGGGATTGGGCAGTTGTGGCCTGCTATGAAGAGCCAACTGCTTTAGCTGTAACGTAATTTTCACTCCAGCTATAATTAAGAATACAAGGAGAAATACTTGTTTAAATATCATATTATTCATAATCTCTCCTATAAAAATATTTCAATTAGCATTTTTGTAGTATTCCATAAATTTCTCATCATTATTTATTTCCTTTTGTAACCCATTATAAAGATATGTGAGTAACTTGTTCTAATGTAAGAAGGCTCATATCATTTGCCATATTAAACTAAAACGCATATCTCTCATTATTGGTCTGCCCCATTAATTGGCTTTCCCTTTCAAAAGTACCTCTAATAAATACAGTCAACGAAATTTCCCAAGAGCAAACAAAATGATTGATGATACGGTCATTCCTGGACCCAGCTCCACAAGTGGATAAAAGGTCCCATCTCTTGAAATAAGCAATTTAATATTTCATCCCTAAACTTCATTTCCCATTTGTGCACATAAATCGAGATAAAACCATTTCAAAATTCGTAAAAATCATTTCGAAATCTATAAAAACTATCTTGAAATCCGTAAAACCATTTAAAAATCTGTAAACTCATTTCTTCCCATGAAACTCATTTTTTTAACGGAGTTTCCAAACACACAAAATTGGGTCTATTTGCATTTTGGTTTGGAAACTACGTTCATAACTCTTCTTACATGTTTATTACTTAAACTGTAAATCACATTAATTTGAACGTTTACTGTTGGATATGCATTAAGAGCTTGTTTAGATGTGATTTTGAGAATAGCTTTTACAGATTCCGATGTAACACTTAGGTTTTAGAGAATAGATTTTGAAAAATAGCTTTTACAGATTTCGAGGCAAAACTTAAGTTTTAAAAAGTGATTTATGTTTGGGAAGTTATTAGCTTTTACATATTACAAGGCAAAACCTAAGTTTTAAAAGATGATTTATGTTTGGGAAGTTACTAGCTTTTACGGATTCCGAGGCAAAAAAGTGGGTAGAAAAGAGAAAAGAGAAAGAATGAAAAGTAGGAAAGAGGAAAGAGAAAGAAAGAATAGTAGGAAATAGGAAAGAGAAAGAAGGAAAAAAGTAGGATAGAGAAAAGATGAAAAAATAAAAAAAAAGAGGACAAGTAGGAAAGAGGAAAAAGTAGGTTTCAAAATCTGGGTTTCAAACTGAGGTTTTGTAACCAAAATAGTTTATGGGACAAAAATTTTTGATTGGACAAAACCTCGGTTTTAGAGTAAAACCTAGATTTTAAAACTAAACATATATTTCAGAATAGATTTTCAAACAAGTCAATAATTCCTAGCTCAACTGGTCGATTTAATTAAATCAATTAAGAGATTCATACTATTTAAATAATCTATTTTAGATCTCACATGTGATTAGATAGCTTTACCTAAATATAATTTTATCATGAATCAAGTATAACAGTGAACAGTGTTCATAGAAAATCATTGAATAATGAACATTAAACCAAGTTAAAAGCTTATTTCTCCCAAGACCTGAGTGCGATTCTTGGTGATAACAGCACAAAACACGTAGACTCGCACAAAAAAGATTGAAGAACTCATCGGGCATGGGAATTCATGCACATGCTTTCATCCAACTTGTGGATAAAATCAAGTAACCTAACAATAATAATTACAATTTCACGCAACACAAAGAACCCCATAACAGTAAACACCACCCCAACCTCATCGTAGTTACGTCAAACAACTAGTAGAGTTCACGACATGACCCATCATCGGAATTATCAAAAAGCCGCAGTTGTATGATTCGTACTACCTCCGGTCTTAATAGATTTAGTTTATAATGCAATTTTGCATTACAAACTAGACGAGCCGGAGGTTGTAATATGTCTGCATCAAGATTGCTTGCCCTTAGCAAGTGCTTCAAGTATAGCCCTTTCTTGCTCCTGGACAAAGAATATAGTTACATGATATGTTAATTATCAGAATTTGCCTCTAGACAAACATTTAAGGTAACATAATGCACCTTGATTGGCAGGAGTTACCCTAACGATGGATTTACCTTTATCAACCACAAAATGGGGCCAAGTTTCTCTTCGTCGAAGAGCATCTTCCCAACCCGCCAGATGTAAGGAATTTACATATTGCAAAGAGACCAGCAACTACAATATACTACCTCCTGTTTGTATTGCAGATTGCATAATACAACGGATCAACTTTATTTAATAAGGATAGAAGAATAATTATTAGTAAACCGATACAATGAATAATTCATGCTCAGAGAGCTATAACATAAAGGAACTTAGAAGAGGCCAAATATAATAAAAACCAAATCCAGGCACTGGCCATGCATATGAAAGCGAGCTTTCAACAGGAAATAATGTTAGTTTCCAGGTGTCCCATAAATTGCTGAATTGCACATACAAAGGATACACAAGGAATGACGAGATAAAGCAAAAGAGTAAAGCAGCACATTTCTTTGAGTTGTAGCATTCATGAGTTGCAAGAATATCCAGTTTTATTTAATGAAGCATCAAATTAAATTCCAGTAAAGATAGCAATAACATAACAACAACCAGGTATAGATGTAAACTAAGCTTTTGACTTTCATTAAGGACAACCCTGTTTGTTGCATGCATCTCGATAACCTTGGATCTATTCTTTTTGTAGCTAAAATCAGATTTGTCACTCTACTGCAAGAATGATTGAGCTCAGACACACAGTGATTAAAATGGAATAGACTTCTAGGTTTGTTTAGTAAGAGCTGGGTTTGGAAAGCTCTTTTGAGTTAGAGTCTTTTCTTTTTTGATACATTTATTCACTTGTTTAAGAGAAGCCGTTTGCATTAATCTCCACTTCTAGTCACTGCAGGCATTGAAGAATGAATAAGAGAGGATTGACACTTGACAGTGTGTGAGACATTCTTCGGAGGAAGGTATGCAAAAGGAGATGAAGTCTTTGTTACTGTTGAAGAATTTTTCGCTGAACCGGAAACCCATCCAGGATTGTTGACTTTGACACAATTTTCAGAATGAGTTGACAGTGTTCTCTGCACCGTGCCCAATAAAATGTAAAAGGCAGTCCCAGCAACCATAGTACCCCGTCATAAAAAATTGGACAACAAATATTAAAAAATGAACAAAAAAAGAAATACAAGATGATATATTGATGCTACCAAAATTTGATTATGCATCGTAAATATACGAGTTACGATGATAGTATATAGTAAATCAAGATTGATCCTACATAGACTCAAATTGATAGGTAGATCGTCACTAGAAATCTAAATTTTGTTTTAAGTTGAGTAAATCAAAATGCGAATAATGAAAATATAAATACAAATGAACTAAAATATTAATTCTAATGAGCTAGAAAATATTAATTGACGCAAGTAACTTAGAGTGGCTAATCCCTTTAAGTTTTAGAGCATATAATTACCTAAATAAATATATTTAAATTTTAACTTGTTAATCTATAATATAAATAGATACAATGTCTTCGGATCATCTATAGCACTCTCTCAAACAAAACTAGTATTCCTTATATAGTTATTCAAAAGGCATTAACTAGAATAATTCCATTCTAATATAATCACATGAGTTCCTTAAGTATATTCTCATCGTAAAGGTAAATTAGAATAAATTTTACAATCACATTACTCAATCTAAAAGTCCAATTAAGATCCCTCTCCATATGTTAATTTAAATTCCCCACGTTCATTCTTAATATTAATCAAACACTAAGCAGACAATAAAATTTAAGTTGAACAGACACAATTAAAATTAAATATAAATAAATAATTTAAACATACTCATATCCTTAAATTAGTTTATAGATACTCTATAACTGAAAAATTAACTACACATATATTTTAATCGAATCTATAATAATAATATTGAGATTCAAGGAAAGCATGGAAAGAACAAGGAGAGAAGAAAGCCCCGGTAAAATCTGACGAGTTTTGCTGTCCGCTCTCCTTGCGTACCTTCTCTCTCCCCTCTCCTTTTCTACACATATAGGGTGTGATGGGAATTTCGTTACAGAGGTATTTTACGGATTTTGAGGTGGTTTTACAGATTCTGATATATTTTTTATGGATTTCAAAATGATTTTATAGATTTCGAGATAGTTTTATCTTAATTTACATGTACCGTTGGGGAAACGGTATTTCCAAAAAAACACATCTTCTTGCTCTGAAATCTGAATGTTGCTCGCTGAATGTGTGTCAGGTTTTTCCGTCCATGTGTGTCTCCTTCGATGGATGTGTGGATATGCGTCTTCCTCTGCGTTGGGCTTTTTTCCGCTCGTGCATGTGGTTCTCTTTGGGCAAAGGCAAACAAAAGCTCATCAGCAGAAACCTTAAATGTTAAGTGAAAATACAAAGACAGATTAGACCATAACACAGGTTTAAGATGGATATTTACGCAGGAAAGAAGATCTGATTGAGCAATGAATGCTTTCAAAACACAGCTGTGTATAAGCTTCAATTTCCAGGCTGTGGATATATCATGTTCCAAATCCAAATGTGAGTACACATTTCGTCGTTTAAATTAAAGCTTGCCTCATGGGATGGGAAGTTGGGAACTATTATTAATAAACCATCCAGACGCTCATAATCTGCGAAGGATAACGACTATCGGGGTGTTTGATTGAATATCCCAAAAGTACGTTCAATCAATA
>JANTPZ010150545.1:0-12952 GCA_025593235.1 Vachellia pachyceras | reverse complement strand
GGTGCAAAGCACCTTACAGGGGTGCGCCACGTGTATTCCTCGCTCCGGATTAGTCGGTTGCCCCGGGTTACCTGGTCCAGTTGAAAGAAGGCCAGAGACTCAGGAAAAGGCGCCGGATACCGGAGGGGTTCCGAGTGTGGGCCAAAGGCCCACTTGCTTGTTGTTAAAAAAAAAAAAGAAAAGAAAGCAGACGGCGCCACAGCCTTTCATGCCCATCAATAGCCAATTTTGCTTCATTACAACAAATTAAATATTAGAAAACAGTCAAACATAGACTCGCGCGCGAGGAAAAAGGAACAGATAATGGATTTCCTACTTACCATTCCGTAGTACCATAAAAAAAAACCCTTACCTTTTTAATATACATTCCATGTTCCCACCTAATCTCTCTCTCTCTCTCTCTCTCTATATATAGCAGATGCTCTGCAGAGTTTAAGCACAAATGTATGGATTGGAGGGTCAGCATCTATCTCCACCAGACATGGACGCATCTCGACCGTCGCTTGGCTTCCCTCTCGGCACCGCCCTCCTCTTGATCGCCATCTTCACCATCAGCGGCATCTGCTCCTGCTGCTACCACTGGGACAAGCTCCGATCACTTCGCCGCTCGTTTCAGCCTCCTATTCATGACTCTTCTTCCCCACATAAATCTTATCTGTCCTCCACGGTATCCATCTCTCTCCCCTCTTCTATCGCCTTCATTACCACTATTTATATTAAACCCACTTGCCACACTGGATTTATATATATATATTTGTATATGTGATAGGATTTGAAGCTAAAGAGAGGGCAAAGCTTGCCGGTACTGATGCCCGGCGATGAAGTACCCAAGTTCATAGCCTTGCCATGTCCCCGTGAGCCTCCAAGGATATCTGTGACCGTGGAGAAACCTCCGCTACTCACTGCGCCTTTGCCTTAGAAACCAAATTATTCCCCATTTTGTTCACTGTAAATATATATATATATAGTCTCAGTGTATAATTACTTTTACGAATTTCATTTGGTTGTTAATTGTGCAACTCGATAATTAGCAGCTTCCGGTGGCTTTTCTTTCTGAACTTCTTCTTCTGACCACCGGAGGGAAAATCAATCAGCTTATTTGGGTGCTTCTTTACTTTTGGCTGAAGAAAAGCGCCTGTGCTTGTCTGCTTGATTTTCATTCTGGGGAGTTCTTTAGTACGCCATCGTGTGTGCTACAAGATAGCTACATTGCTCCATTATGTCCCTTGAGAATATTGGTTTGAGTATCAATTTTTAAAAGAAATGTTTCCAGTAGCTTTTGTCTTAAAATATGCTTTTTCATTATTATATGTTTAACTTATTAATTGCATGTCTCTTTGTAAAGTATATTTGGAAGGGTCGTATACGAAGAAAAGTCTAGCTGGATTTTATTCATGAATTTATTCAAGTGGTCCGGCAGGTTTCATAGTTTAAAAAGAAAACGTATACAGGCATTATACAAACTGGTTCTCATCACCTTTCTTATATTCCACCAAACGAATAGGGCTACTTGGCCATATCCCAACCCTTGTCCTCCATGATATCGCACGCCTGCCAATTTTTGTTGATTAATCTGAATTTGGATCCAATCAAGAAATGGAAAACTGAATTGATATAGATGATCCATAGGTCTATTTAGATTAGCGATGAAAACTATATTTCCAACGTAATTTACGGTTTATGAAGTATGTGAGAAAAATTTTATCTCGACTTACATAAACATGCTTCACTAACGTTATAACAAACATGCCTCACATATATTTATTAAGCTACGGCCAATGTTTTGATTGTAGCACAAGAATGAGTTAATTAGCACTTCCTGATAAAGAAGGTCAATGAATCCTGAGACTAAGAAATCAACCACACTAGTTACCCACAGATATCTCCGCAGAAAATCTGTAACGAGCACAATTTTTGGGATAAACACACCGCTATTGTTGGAGCCAGCGAGTTCAAGTCTTACAACAAATTGTTTAATAGCAACATTTCTGATGCAAGACTCGTGACAAAATCATGACTCACCGTTTAGGGACAAACTATGGCTCTGTTTGATAAGCCCGTTGGTATAACGGGTGTGCTTATCGAGACACTTTTCCTCTCACATAAACTATTTCAGAATCTGTGTCCGTTTTTCCAACGGTCTATCCAAACAGAGCCTATATCTTCAGAAAATAATACAATTATATGATTTCTGCTGCATCGAAATTATCCCATATCAGACGATCCAGATAGGAATTGGTGTCTTTCTCTGGTTGGGGGGAAGTCTTCAAGATATTCAAAAGGGGGAGGAGGTGGAAAAAGAAATGATGGTCCGTGAAGAATAAGTGAATAGTGTTGTTTGGGACCCCCAGTGAGTGAAAAGAAAAAAGTGGAGTCTCATGACCTAGTTTTTGCGACCTAATAAGAATATGGGAAGAGGGCATATGCATACATACATCCATATATATATAGTACCAGAAATATGTAGCTTTCCGTGACAAATGGCAGTAGTACACAGATATATCCACTTTATTAGTACCCCCACTGTCACATCATCAACCTGTGATTTGACGTAACTAGGGCTTTCAGACATGGTGTCCCCATGTTCCACCACCTGCTTCCTCTTTCACTCATCTTCCTGGATCCAACCATCTGAGCTCCTGGCCTATTTCTCTATTTTTCAATCAATCAAATTCCATTTGGGTAACAGTTTAAAATATGATTTCCTTTTTCCAAATGAGATGATCGACCAATTTCTTTTTGTGTTTATTTTACATGTCAGGTTTCAACAAGTTATTCGCCCTCTTCTATTAGCGTGCTTTTCTCTTGCTCCTTGAAACCAGTACTGTGCGATACACCTTCATATAAATTTTATGTTAAATTATACAAAATTCCTCTAGTCTTTATGTTATGACTTACGTATAAATAATCCCCATAACTTTTAAAACTTTTGTATTATTGATTTTGTTCATTGTCTACCCTGCAAACGATTTATTTACCTAAAAATTAATAAGTTAGAGTTATTTGCATAGATTGAAAAGTTTAAAAATAGTCCATTATCAAAGTTTTAAATAGTAAGGAAGTTATTAGTGCATAGTTCTACGTCCGTGAAAGTTTAATTTACTCATTTGATCTTTAATATAAAATCTACTTCATAGTTTAATATTTTCATGAAAGTTAATATTATATTAAAAAGCGGAGGAATATAATTTAGCTTAAGTTCTACACATTACATTTACATTCATTTGATCCCAATGATAAGTTGATGAAGAGTTGAATGCATGCATGGTGCTCCGCAGGCAATTGTAGAAGAGTTGCCAACATCAGTGGATGGATAAGGCATACTCTAACTCAATGGGTCCATTTGGAAACGCGGTAAAAAAATACTTTTACACAAGTTGAAGTAAATATGTGAAGGAGATTATATCGTTTTACGAAAAAACACTGTTGAATGTGATTTTGGCTTTCCTCAATGTTTTGGCTGAATATATATATATATATATCTCCTCCATTTTAAAACTTTTAGTGGCATATAAATTTACCTCGCGACAACATTTCATGGTGATATTGTATAATTCGTAAAATCAATATGCATAATAAATTCCACAAAAAATCATTGAATATATTGTTTACGAAATATAAAAAGCACAACCAATTTCTTTTTTTAAAAAAAGAGCGCTGACGGATGCAAGGAGGGAATCAGGGAACCTTTTTTTTTCATAATATATAGATTCCATAACTCAAACAAATGGGTTGCATCAATTCTATTTATTAGTTATAATTTCATTGCCTCTCGTATAAAAGTTGGAGGTTGATTAAAGATACAAAAGTTATCAGTTGAATTATAAGAGTACTTAGCTAATTGATCGGTAGTAGATATAATCTCTCTATAAACATAAGTGATCACTACGTGTCAATCTCTATGAATAATAAATCTAATATCATCGATTACATCCTTAAAGGGGTAATGAACCTCTCCCCCTTAAAGAGTAATTGATTGCTTCTATATAGTTAGATTTTAGAATAACCTGCTTGAACCCCTTGGACCAACAGAGTATTGAGTGTCTGTAGGAAATCAATTAATTCAGCAACCATCGCCGGAAGAACTTTGATCAATTTACAGTTAAAACTGTTGGAAATATGTGAGTTAGTTAAAGTGGTTAGCATTAATCACTTAGTTAGTTAATGATCCAAAAGTCTATATAAAGGGTCATAGTGAATTGATTTAGTGAGTGATTAAAATAATCATCACCACAAGGTGAGAGGATGAAGAGTCCCCACCAAGAAGGGGAGGATAACTTGGGTCTCCCACTTCAAGAGTCCCCAAAAATGGGGTTAGTTCATCACCCTCAAGAGAGGGTAGATTTATGTTGTACCCATATGGGTTTGTAGTAATACATTCAATTTCTTCTTCCACTTCTCAATCTATTCTTGTTTTCAATACTTTTAACATGGTATCAGAGCACAGGTTCACTTGAGGAATATCACCATCGAACCAATTCCTCCACACCTCCCGGAAAAGAGAACCAAACCACCTTTCCTCCACGATACGACGTTCAGGCCACTACTTTGGAGCAGGCTGATTATGAGTCTTCAAGATTATGGCTTTGAACTCAAGAAGATAGCCTAAGATAGCAAGAAAGAACTTGAAGGTTGTGATTTTGGTGTCTATCAATGGTAAGAGAAAGGTTGCAGATTTTGCAAGACAGATCAGTGGCAACAGATGGCCAAAATGCTTCCTAAATTGAAAGTGACAGATGCTATTCATATATGCATAGCCAAAGCATCAACGTTGGATTAAAAAATTAATGCAAGGACTCAGCCAAGAAGTCGTGCTACAAGATTGGGTCACGATTGCCGAGGAGATCAAGGAAATGTCAAGAGACGGTCTGGAGTCCAAGAAGCAAGAAGCCCAGGACCGATTGGAGATTATAACAATAATGCTGGAAGGAGTTGGGGCTTTGAAAGATCTAAGTAGAGCAGTGACGAATGCAACTTCCTTCCTTCTCATTCTTTCAAACAGTTCAAGACGTCTGGCTTTCTTCCACGAATCTCTTTCAGCTTCCAGCTTCCGCATTTCGTCATTTTTAAGCGTTAGACTTGCAAATCCAAGAACTGAAGCAAACAAGAAGAACATCATCGACGCTATGGATGAGAACGCAGACTTCCTCCTTCTTCTTTGCCATCGTGATTTCTTGATATCTGAGTAACAAGGTTGTGTTTCTTGGTTGATTTATCACTGTGATTTCAATGATGGATTATTGGATTTGATCTTGAAGAATAAATAAAAAAAACCAACACCCTCAGTTCGTGCAACTTCGTTGCCACAAGGTGAGAAAAAGGAAGAAGCTAGAGAAAGAGAAGGGCATTATCATCCGTTTTGTCATTGGCCACAGTGCTACATCAGAGGGTATCCTGGACAGAGCTATTGAAGCAAAGGACCAAAAGCATGGAGACTTCCTGAAGCTGGATCATGTCGAAGGATATCTAGAATTGTCAGCCAAGGCAAAGACATATTTTACTACTGCTGTTAATTTGTGGGATGCTGACTTCTATGTTAAAGTTGATGATGGTGTTCATGTTAACATTGCAACATTGGGAGGAACTGTTCATTGTTGAGAAGAAGATTACGAAGAAATGTTTGTATTGTTATATGAATCAAAATTGTATAGTTTAACTCACTTGACTTCCTTGTAATTTTTGTATTGGCAAGTTGAGCACCTAGAGTTAAGGGGTATCAACTTGAGGGGGTGTTGAAAATATGTGAGTTAGTTAAAGTGGTTAGCATTAATCACTTAGTTAGTTAATGACCCAAAAGTCTATATAAAGGGTCATAGTGAATTAATTTAGTGAGTGATTAAAATAATCATCACCATAAGGTGAGAGGATGAAGAGTCCCCACCAAGAAAAGGAGGATAACTTGGGTCTCACACTTCAAGAGTCCCCAAAAATGGGGTTAGTTCATCACCCTCAAGAGATGGTAGATTTGTGTTGTACCCATATGGATTTGTAGTAATACATTCAATTTCTTCTTTCACTTCTCAATCTATTTTTGTTTTTAATACTTTTAACAAAAACCATAGAAACCCATGATCTCTGAGGTGCCCTCCACACCCGTTTCTTCCATTCGCTTAGACTGATCTCTGAGGAATGTTTCAAAATATGTAGTGTGAAACGACAATGGCTTCCACTTTTTTTTCCCAGTTCGAATAATTACATGCGACCTAATTTCCATTGGGCATGAAAGGAGCCAATGCCTGGCAAAAAAAAAATGAAAGGAGCCAATGAAATAATAAAGTAAATGTGTGTGCACGGCCGGTTCTCGAAGTTGTTATAGTGATAGTATATTATATACACATTGACCAAGATGTTATGATATACTCCTAGTTAAAGGCGGATATAGGTTAGTTCAGCGGGTCTGACTTCCAGAAAATTATGTATATATTAGTAATATGTGATTTATTTTGGACCCACTCATTTACTAATTTTGAACCCATTAAATTTTTTCAAATTCTTCTCAGAAAAATCAAAATTAAATCATATTTATCTTCTTAAAAAATAACTTACACTCCTTGAGTCAAGGTCCTAAGTCCGCTATTACTCCTAATAAATAATCCACCTGATGTTAAATTAACTCGTAAATCATAAATTATTAAGATGTGAGTTTGAATCCTGCAATGATATGAAACCATCCCTAGCTTTTTAAGCATTCTCTCCAATTTTTTTTATAAACAATAACTATCAAATTATGCCAATTGCGTTTATGTTTACAATTAGTTGCTTATAAAAATATCACAGTTGCTTATCTAAATTTTTTGAGCTTAGAAACATATATTAACTTCACCTGAAATCCAACTTATCTAGATAAATTTTTATACGTGTGTAAGAAAAAGAGAAGGTATGATAGTAGTCGTATATTAAAGTTGAGACGTGGTACTTTGGGAGCGGGGCCAAATTTAATTAGTTTAATCAGGAAACGACGAGAAAGTAATTGATGTCCTTTTGACGATTGTTTATGGGAGTTCAAAACGACAGATTGAGAATCTTTGGAGACCGTAAAATCCAGATTAACACCCGTCAAATCCTGATTATTTCTGGGATCATTAGTTAATTAATTAATAGCTGTTTGACCGATGATGAGGAAGATTAAATACGGTAGATTAAATCTTCTGTTTGGCCTCACCAAACAGCATGATTCACCTTATGTAGTGGGGTACATCAAGCAAAACAATTCAACTTTTCATTTCTTATTTTTTTCCTTTAATAAATTAGACCCTAGTTAGGTACAAATTAATATATTCTTGATAAAAAGTTTGGTACAAACATGAACTAAGTATATTTTTATTGTGCTTGATAAAATTAATATATATATTCAATATTTTGTTTGGTTAATTAAGTTGCATTGCTGATACTGCCAGCGTCAGCCTGCTATTTACTTTCAAGTTATCAAGTATGCAATTTGAAGCCAGAATCATTTTTCCTGATGCCGCATTTGGAGATAGGTGTTTCTAAGAGTTGCTTTGTCTATAAGACGATAATGGCAGCACGTAGTGCATCTCGGTTATATCTTGACCTGCTGTTGTTGAAATTAAACCATGATACAAATAACCTCTCAATACGTGCTCCAGAATTTGAAGAAACCAATGCTGTATACATTACCTAGAAACTCATTGGATGGTTTATCAAGTGTTAAATGTGCTGATAAACAGAGAGAACATAGTTCATCCTGCTTTTAGGCATTTGATTGTGTCTGTTTGTTATAGCTGATATGATATTGTGATGATTGTCCGTTTGGATAGCTCGTTGGGAAAACGGACACAGATTCTGAGGCAGTTTATGTGAGAGGAAAAGTGTCTCGGTAAGCGCACCCGTTGTGTAAACCGGCAAAACAAACCTTTTCGCTGTGTTGTGTAAACCGGTTTATCATGTGTTGTGTTGTTTAAATGAATATGATTTTGTTTCTCGATCTCCCAAAAAGAACAGTGAAGCCTTTTCCCCCCTTTTCGCTGATTATTATGTGTTTTTTTTTTGCGGTATCAAGTATTTGTAGTAATACTACGATACATGTAAAAAAAAATTATTCAACAGACCCATTTATGTGATGATGTAAAAATCTTCAGTTTGAACTAGTCAGGTACAAACATGAGCTATTTTTATTTTGGGTTAACACAATTTTTTGTCTCTCAAATTTATTCTCATTTTAATTTTGACCTTCAAATTTTATGATATTCAAAATGTTGGTTATTGTAATATAATAAAAAAAAAATTGGATTATTTTGCTTTTTCGAGGGATAAAAACTCGTTATTTGAAACTTAATGGATGCAAATTAAAATGGGGTAAACTTGAGAGAGTGAATAATCAAGTAAACTATAGATCCAACATCGCATGAACAACAAAAGGCATAGTATTATTGCAGAGGGATGTTATAATATTGCTATTGCATGAGAGAAATTTGGCGCTCTAAAATATTAGCCGCCAAATTCGGGTTCATTAGGGACACTTTTGTAATCCTCATCAGTTATTTATATAGGAACATATCTCGTACAGACTTTATTTTGTTTTTATGAGACATACAGTTTTGTAACCCGTGCTATATATATATATATATATAATCATTAAAACAATCATGAGTTGTTGTGCCTGCAAGCTCACACATAATAATCACTGTATATAATATAACGCATGCAAACAAAATTCCTCTGTCACTGCTTGATTATTATTTAATTGAAATAATATATCCTAGATGCAAAATATCGTTTGTTTTAAATATATTAACAATTAAAATCTATTTGGATGATGGGCTGTTGACTGTTCCACCTGGGATTGCTAAAAAAACGCTGATTCTAAAAAATGAGTAAATTTTAGGCCGGAAAGGAGAAAATTTAGACTTGACTTTGGGTTCTTTTTTTTTTTACAGAAAAAAATAAGGCCAGAATATACTTTGGGTTCTGAAGCTTAGGCCCGATAGATATATATTGAACTGGGCTTGAGACCAGGTTATACGGCATGACCTGTACCAATCGGGTCTTCTTTTGTTCTGGATTAGCCCAATTAAGCTTTAGCTTTACAAGTTTAAGAGAAAACTTGCTTATTTGTTCTGGATGAGCCCATGGTAACTAAAATAATAACAGCCCATTTGATTCGATGAAAATCGTGCGATGAATAGGAAAATCAAGATTTTTTAGTGGTGGCAGCTGTTTGGTTCGAAGTTTGCAATGGAAAACGGGTTCCCACTGGAACCCATTTTCATGCGTAGATGGGAACCTCTCTTCCCACCTAAAAGGGTGGGAAGTCAAATTCAGTTGCAAGCAAAAGACGATTTAACCCTGAGCAAAACATAAACTCACAACAGCTCACCGGCGGCGATGGAGAAAAGAGGAACGAAGATGAAATCGTCACCGGAGAAGATGAACAGTGTTGCATGAACTTGCAAATAAATCATTCACCCCCATTTGTCATCGGAGAAGAGAACAAGCAACGTCACCAAAGAAGATAACAAGCAAACGTCGCCGGAAGAGAAGAAGTCACACCGGAGAAAACGATCACATCTTCACCTCATTCGAATGCGGTGAAGATGTGGCCTGGAGATCACATCTTCACCTGATATATATTAATATATATATGATTAATAAAATATATATTAAACACATATATAAATATATATAATTAATAAATATAATATAATTATATATTATATATTAGAGAACAAATATAAATATGTTAAATTTTTGTTAATAAATACATATATTTATAAAAAACATTTTACATTTGTCATTAGGGGCAGTATAGTCATTTGATACAATTTTCCTACTCTCTTTCCTACAATTTTAACCCAACCAAACAAAAATTTTCCCATCAATCTATTTTCCATTCCAGTGCCAACCAAACAGCACACCCTAAAATTTTTTCCCTTCAATTCCATTCCATTCCATTCAATTCCTGCGGATTCACTGAACCAAACGGGCTGCAAGTGTTTCAATGGTTGGAATTAAATACTATGTAAAAATATTATTATAATATTAAATATAATAAAACTTTATACTTGAAAAAATGAAAACTATTCTCGTTAAATTGTAACAGTATGAATCTATTTATCTATATTTATCATTCAATATTTAATATAATGATATTGTTGAATAATAAATCTCAACCGTTGAAACTTGATATGATATTGGAGACGTTAAGTGGAGAGGAGATGTGGAGAGATAGGGTTAACTGATATAAATTTCTACACCAAACCGAATTATTTCGGTTCGGTGTTTGGTTTATTAGAACAAACCGAATTATGAGGAGAATAGAGACTGAGGGGTGTAGAAGGAGGAGGAAGGGAGGAGAGGAGCTGACAGGTAAATGATCTAGGACGACAAGGCAAGGATTGTACAGCAGGGCAATGGAGAGTTGAGACCACATACCATAAACATACGAGAGTTAACAGATAGAGCAGAGCTGGACTTGGAAGTGGACGAAATGCTGGCTGTGAGCACCGAGAGATGAGGCACGACTGCGAGAGAGTTGAAGAACATGCTTGAATTATATATCAGTGGCGGCAATGATGCTGGAGGCTAATTTTTTTGCTCAGTTTGCCGTAGCCGCCACTATCTGTGGATGGCAGAGAGAAGACCTTTGCCGTTAACGGCATCTTGATCGGCTGCATCTCTTCAAACGACATCATTGAAATTGCAGATGCAGTCCCTCTCTAGTCTCTTCCACTCTAGCGTCGAGCTTCCCCTGCAACTGGAGATCTCCCTTGTATTGATCGAGGAGTATTTTGCTGCTAAAGGCTTGAACACAGTTAGCTAGTTTCACGCAAATGAGAGCTCTGATGATTATGCACTTGCTGGTGTGGCAAAGAACACCGGGGATCACCTTTTTTTAATGGGCTCAAAATATTAGAAAAATTGGGACATTTTTTTAAAAAATTCGTTTATTCGGTTATAACTGATTTTTTTTTTGCCAACAAAGAAATTACATCTTCAAGTCCCCTTAGCTTTAATTTTCATTATGTCTTTATAATTTTACCTAATTTTAGCCAGATCCTTATAGTATTTTTTAATTCAGATTCTCATAATTTCACTAAATTTTTAATCAGATTTCTTTAGGCTTATATAACTAATAAAATATGGACCTAATTAAAAATCAAGTAAAATTATGTGAACCAGATTAAAAATGAGATAAAAACATTTAACTGATGAAAAATTAGATACAATTATAATGACTTGCAGATTAATTCTACCAAAATAATCATCCAGCTTGGATGCCCTCATATCAGAGGCCAGCTCATCCCCATGAAGCCATTTCTTAGCAGTGACTGAGCCTATTCATGTTTTTGTTTACTTAGCTTTCAGTTTCTGGGTTCCCCCTTAAAATCCCCAACCGCCGCTCCTGTTTACACTTTTGGTGCAGCTGACAGTTTTTCGTTTCTAGTCAAACTAAATTCAACTTTCAACATCATCAGCAAGTTGAAATCAGAATTTATCCTAATGTATCATTTGATTCATTTCTTCTTCAATCTGAACTCCGAAGAGAAGAGAGTAATGGTCTTTTCTCTTTGGGTAACTGAGCAAAGCTTCATCTTAACAAGAATTCGTGAATGATTCACAGTTGAAGGGAATCAAAGCACTAGAGTTGGAGTTGAGAGAGAGAGAAAGTGGAGATAATAAGCCAAAAGCTGACTTTGATTTCTGAATTTACAGATGTAATCCCTATATTTCAACCCCTTGTAGTTCAATGATGACACACTTGGGCCCTTAAGTACAAGACTTGGTGGCACAGTCTAAGTTAATGTTTGAGCATTCCATTCACATCTCGTGACTTATTTTTCGTTGAACCTACCTTCTATGGTGAATGGTGAAGGAAGATGAATCTAACCCATCAGGCTAAAATCCCTTTGTTCCCAGAACAGATTGTTCGGTCACAAGCTTTAATTGCCTTGAGGCAATCCAGATCCAAAATGAAGTAATCAGGTCAACTTTATTCTGCAGAAAGATGATTATATTGAAACCTGTACTACCTCCCCATTCATTGAATCCAAAACTTGGAAGAAACAAACCAAAAGAAAAGAAAAATATTTGCTTCTTTTACACAATTTGCAAATTGTTACAGCTACTTCTCAGCTTCTTTCTACAGACATCTCCCACCATAACCGGCATTTCTGAACAGTGCTTCCTTAATCTCTTCAGATCCAACACAAGCTCTCTGCTCAGACACCTTACACCATGAGAAGACCATGCTTGTGAGTACAAAATTCATCCCATTTCAACATTGTATATGAACGATGATTAAATATGAACCAACCTCTGAGCAAGATGCTTGCATTGTGAAGTCATTAAAGCCACTTATCACACATTGTTGAATCTCAAGACCTAATGCTTCCAAGGTATTCACTGTTGAGAGTAGTAATCCAGGCTTTGTCGCACAGCAGATGTTGATCCTTGTGTCCTGGTCTCTCCTCTCAACCTCAAACTGCGAAAATATTAAGGTTACATATATTTATATGTATGTTAATTCAGGAACTGGGCATCCTTATAATCCATTAATCTCTTAGGGGTTTATATACCTTGGGGGAATTTCTCACCATTACTTCATTTGGCTTCACATCCTTGGCAATGTCTATGAAGTTCAACTGATTATTTTCACCCTCCTTCTCCATTTCCTCCTGCAACTTGCTTATCTTTTCCAGAAGCTCTTTCATGTAATCTATGGTGTCCCCAAGAATAGATGTCCTGTCCATCTGTCAATGTTCATATTATTCCCATGTCAGTCTAAAATAGATTTGACTGGAAATCAAAGCTTTTTTGAATGTTATGGGTTATAATAAAAAAAAATCAAAGCTTTTTTGAAGTTTATGGGTTAAAATAAAAATAAAGATAGGTTTTTGGAATCAATCACCTTGCTGATCTTGGGAACTATTGATCTTAGCATGGACAAGCGATCATTGAGGCGCTTTCTTCTTCTTCTTTCTGCCATGAGATT
>JANTPZ010150543.1:6621-20763 GCA_025593235.1 Vachellia pachyceras | reverse complement strand
CTCTATGATTTGGCTGGCTCAGATTCTTAATTTTGGCAGTATAAACTTGAAGAAAATTCAAGCTGAGAATTTAGGAAACATTATTCCTCCATCCTCTCGCTCATCAAACTCAATTGCCCTCCGATTCCGTAACTTCAATTCAGACACTAATGTAAGATTGTCTGAAAAATCTCCTGTAGTGTTTCTATTGGAAGTTTATAATTATGTTTGTAGTTTTTAAATGATTTTCCCCTACACATGTTTATCAGAATATCATTTGAATCACTTCGTACCATGTTTATCTCTGTAGTATTAATAATACACCAATATTTGTGCGTGCGTGTGTGTTTTGAATATTAAGGTTGTACTTATAGGGAAGTCAGACTGTGTATTGACTGTTTTTGCAAATTTCTTTCTTGTGGGGAAGGAAGGGGAGTGCTGAGCTGCATTATGATAGCAGGGTCTCTACAGTTATTAAATGATACACATTTAAAAAGAATTACGAAAATGTTTAAATAGATTAATTACATGACATGAATGATTTAACAAACTATGATCAACATGAGGAATTTTGATTCAGGGACTTGGAATGCATGAGAAAGCAAGCAGCTATCGGTACATGGTCGTATTCCAGTATGGATCTGCTGTCCTGTTTAATATTGAGGATCATGAAGTAGACAATCACCTGGAATTAGTTAGAAGGCATGCTTCTGGTTTGCTTTTAGAGATGAGGAAAGATGGTAATTTTTTTTTTCATTCAGGAGGCACTAATCCATAATTTACTTTTAATGTTTTTCTCTAACATGTTCTTCTGGATTAGATTATGCGCTCAAAGAGAAGCCACACTTAGTGGAGGATATGCAGGGAGGGCCGGACTATTTAGTTCTGAAATCTTTGGACACTGATGGTATCCGCATTATTGGTAGTGTTCCGGGACAAAGCATAGCACTGGATTATTTTGTTTCTCAGGTATTCCCCCCCCCCTCATGTTAGCATCTTGTATTTTTTTTATTTTTTTTGGTTTTGCAGTTGTAGAGAATGTGTTTCAGACTTCTGCTATCCCTTTATTCTTTTTCACTCTTGGTGTTATACTCATGATGAATTGCATCTGACGAACTGGTGTAGCTGCGTGCCATAAAGATGTCTAATGCATTTTATTACGCTTTGGGAACATGTCAGTAAATCCTGAAATTTTTAAATGACACCATAGTTTTGGCAATTATGTGTTGAAAACTTAATGATTATTTTCTCTTCGATTAGGTGGATAGTTTAGTTGAAGAGTTTGCTGATATAAATCGTGGAATGGAGAAAACAGGAACTTTCACAATGGATAAGAAGAAGCTCCTTCAGCTTGTTGGAAAGGCCAATTCAAATTTGGCTGATGTGATTCTTAAAGTTGGCCTCTTTGAGAGGTACCGTCATCTTAATATTTAGAGATTAAAAGAATCTGCAATTTTGCATCTTCTCTTGTGAGGATTTGTGGAAGGTGTTAGGATCCTTTAACTAGCAAAACCTAATATTCTAAATATATGTTAATAGTATTCTTCATCATCTCTCCCACAAAAGACAAGGAAAATGAAAAACTCTTCATCTTTTGCAAGAGCATTTAAGTTTAGCTCACAGATCACTTTTCTCAGCATTCTCATCAATGTTTAATTGTGAGCTAATCAGATCAGAAATCGCTTGGAGGGATGCAAAGTACGCCGAAATATATGAGTATCTTAGGGAAGAGTATGAAGTTGCACAACGTTTTGGAAACCTGGATTTCAAATTGAAATTTGTAGAGGTATATCTGTTCTTATGTCCATTTTAATTTTCTGAAAGTACTAGACACTTCTTTTAAACATTGCATTTCAAGATACTTAGACCAAAGCAGAGTTTTTAGTTGGACTCCCAACAGTTTGTGCCTTCATTTCATCATGATTGATTAACTATCTCTTACTTAACATTTAGGCTACCTAAGGAATTTTTTTTCCTATCCAGTTTCTCAATAGAACTATGTTGTTTGATTCACATTTGAAGAAAATGATTTCCCCCCCTTGATAAAGGCTTATGATCTTTTTTTTTTTTTAATTTGGTTGTTGGCAGCATAATATTCATTTTCTCCAAGAAGTGCTACAAAACAGAAAGTCAGATTTCTTGGAATGGTGCATTATTTTCCTTTTGTTTATCGAGAATGTTTTATCCATATACGAGATTCTTCAGGATTCAAATACAATTTCTTAGAAAAGTTGAAGCTGAAATGTTGATGTTGTGTTACCCTACCATAGATCTTCCAATTTTTTATTGGTTAGTTATTTTTGTTTTTCATTTTGTAATAATGATAAATATAAGAGAATTCATATGCCCCCTAAATTTTGCTTTATCTTATAAATAACTGGGGAGCTGGATGAAAATTAACTTGAAACTTTTAGTTGTCCATGAGAATGGCTATCCAACTATCAAAATCTACAGTGTGAAATCTCAAGTGCCTTGCAGTTCTGCTTAGTATTTATATTACTTCCAAAGAAAAATTAGTGCAATCTCATGGCAGGTAAAACAAGTTGCATGTGAGTAAATATCTCAGATGCCCAAGTCTAGGAAATTAAAGTATTAAATACTCTTTTTAGTTGGCCCAAAAAAAAAACTCTTGAATCTCTAAATGGAAGAGCTAGATAATCGATTTATAAAAATTAATGAAATTAATTATATTATTTGTAAAAAAAATGCGTTGGCTTCTAATCAATGGCGTTAGAACTATTTCGAAACTTTTAAGTTCATAGATGGAAATTAATTTATTATTTTATCAGCGTTTCATAATATTTTAATTTTATGATTTTAGATATTTTCTAACAAGCAACCATAGCTTTATCTGGTGATGATTCCATGGGTATTATTTAATCCTTAAAGGTTGTACCCAAACAAAAATCGTGTAAGGTAAGATTTCAAGAAGGATACTTACATACTGTTATTAATACTTTTACAAATAAAGATGTTTTAACTTTCATTTTTTTAATTCCACAAATATCTATTATAATTGGTTATAGAAAGAGAAATAATTAAATAAATTTATAGGTTATAAGATCCACAAAAAAAATAATTGAAATATTTTCATAAAAATATTTGGAAGTAGGTAATTATTTCTCATTTCAAAAAAAAAAAATATTGCTTCCATTTTAATGTTGTGAACAAAAGGGAAGTTCAAAGCCTACCTTTTAAATAAACTTTTACGTTTCTTTAATTTAATTTAATTTAAATATAGTTTTTGACAAACAGGTTGTATTGTTTCGCAACTGATAAAAATTATGACTTTACATAGGCAGGTTGCATTGTTTGACAGCTGATGAAAATTATGACTTTACATAGAGATTTCATATTTTATCCCATAAAAACACAACCAACAATTAAACAAATTGGCAGGTCAAAGATTAGATGACAACGTAAGATTGAATCCCACAACTACACTCCCTTCTTTTCTAAATTATAAGAGTCAATTTTAAAAAAGATTAATTTCTTTAATTATAACAGCATGGCTCTTATACTCAGGAATATTGACAGCACTTCCTTTATCTCTCTTGCTGCATGAACTTGTAGGCCTTCTCATAGGCTTCCTCCAGAAACCCTCTGAACCTAACCAAATCTAACTTCACATTTTGCTCCTTCAAATATATAGCCATCAGCTCCATTGGCCAACCATTCTTCTGTGAAGCAAATGGATTTCTCAGTATCATACTGTCTCTCCCATATTTTCCCACCAAACTACTCTCTTCCACGTTGATCCTGTACTCCATGTACTCCAACTTTAACCCTTTCGCTGCATTCCCAAAGAAGGCTTTCGCCGCCCGTTCAGCCCCAATCGGAACAATCTGCATCAACACTAATCCTGATCGGAGGAACAACGAGTGTGTGAGTGCAGCACCATGAACACCAAGCATAGCATGGCATGAATCCACGAGTGCATAGGATTCACGCAGAGATGAGTTCTTCTTAGGCTCGAAGACGACTACATCAAATACTACTTCTCTCATGACTTGAGTTGCCTCCACTCGGTTCGTTATCGACCGACCGGTGGCGCCTTTTCGACCTGCAAAAAGAAGTCGGGGTCGCGAGGTTGGGTTCTTCCCTAAGATGCCTCTGTTACAGTGGCCACCATAGTTCATGTTTGTGAATCCATTTTCCTCCGCGGACACGGAACCAAAACAAAAGGCATCTGAAAATCCGTAAAAAACATCTCGAAATCTGTAAAATATCTTAAAATTCATAAATTATCTTGGAATCCGTAAATTCATTTCTCCTAATGGATTCCTAAACACATCCATAGACTTGATGTAGGGTTTTGTGGAAATGCAAATATGTTTTTGAGTTTGGTAATGATGTGTGGTTCATGGTCATGAAACCGTTTGAAATGAGGCCAATATGGGCCCATGGGAAACAATGGGTTTTGGTTTCGTTCCCTAGGGCAATTATTCGGTGCTTGGTGAACATATTCAATAAATCTACGTACTTGGTCTTCCACCAATCTGAGCCCTCGGATAAAGCAATCAGCCAATCACCGAAATATTGATGCTCGTGGAAAACTTTGTAGACGATGATGAACAGTGGGATTAATCCATCCGTGAACGGGGATTTCGTTTACCATTGTGATCAAGAAGGAAACTGTGGAGAAAAGGGAAGGTCGTCGATTAAATGTGAAAGCCCGTTTGGATCAATAAAAATATGGAAAATCACCATTTTCCGTTCTCTCCTACATTTGGTTCATCATTTTTTCAGGAAATTGCTTTTCGGTGGAACCAACTTTTGCGTCAGGCATGGGAAACACTCTTCCCACCCAAAATAGTGGGAACCCGTTTTGCACCTGTGTTGGAATATCCAAGTAACGATCTGGGAACAAATCATATTCTATCATAGTGCATACCAAATATAATATGTTAAAATGAAGAGTAGTGTTTACTGAATGATTCCAGCACTCATTTTATTACAAAAATGAGAATTTGTTACATTTTCCTTGCTGTACAAATGACCAAGTGTACACATATATACTAACATTTCCAATCTGGGCCAAGTCCTATCCCATTTCAGTCTGGGAGGCCCATTGGGCTTTACATGCTAATTTCTACACTCCCCCTCAAGTTGAGGCTTGTAAAAGTTCAAAGTACTCAACTTGCTAAGTAATCTACTTTGCACACTCTTACTAACTGCTTTGGTGAGAAGATCTGCCTCTTGTTTAGTAGATTTGACATGCTTCAAACAAATCAGTTTACTTTGTAATTTTTCCCTAATAAAATGAAGATCAATTTCAATGTGTTTGGTTCTTTCATCGAAAACTGGATTGGTGGCTATGTGAATTGCTGCTTTGCTGTCACAGTAGACATCTACAGCTTGCTGATGATCTACATTTAATTCCTTGAGCAATCCTTTGACCCACACTACTTCTACTATTGCTGAACCAAACGCCCTGTACTCTGCCTCTGCTGATGATCTCGACACCGTGGCTTGCTTCTTAGTTTTCCACACAATGAGTTATCCACAGCTTTAACAAGTAGCCTATCACAGATCTCCGCGTGGTTGCACATGCGCCCCAATCTGAGTCACATAAACACTCAAAATCAAGTTTCCACATGGAGCTAATGAGTATACATACACCTGGGCTCTGACATTAAATGATGCTGCCATATGTGCTTTGGTTGGATTGTGCATGTATTGACTCAATGCTTGCACAGCAAAATAAATCTCAGGTCTGGTAACAGTCAAGTAAATTAATCTCCCTACCAGCCTCCTGTATCTCTCAAGGTTCTTTAATAAATCTTCCTTCTTATCTTTTCCTTCCTTATAAGCTCTCAAGCTTAAGTTTGGCAACATTGGTAAATTGAGTGGCTTGCATCTACTCATCCCTGTGTCAGAAAGTAAATCTAGCACATATTTTCACTGTGACAGAGTAATTCCTTTATCAGACCTAGCCATTTCAATACCCAGAAAATATTTCATACTTCCTAGCTCTTTAATTTTAAAGTTTTCATGTAGAAAGTCTTAACTTCTGCGATCCTACTGTCTGCACTACCAGTAATCAGCAGATCATCAACATATACTAACACCAAAACAATTACATCATCAAAAGACTTAATAAAGAGGGAGTAATCATGTTTACTCTGCTTGAAACCACCTTGAAGCAATGCCATAGACAACTTTTAATTCCATTGTCTTGAAGCCTGCTTCAAGCCATATTGAGATTTCTTCAATCTACATGCCATATTGTCCCCCCTCACTTGGAAACCCTTGAGGTATGGACATGTAAACTTCCTCATCAAGATCTCCCGGCAAGAAAGCGTTATGTACATCCATATGATATATGTTCCAATTGCTTACTGCTGCAATTTTCAAAATAATTCTCACAGTGGCCATTTTAACCATTGGAGAAAAGGTGTCATGGTAATTGATTCCCTCTCGCTGTGTGTAACCCTTGGCTACTAGACGTGCCTTATACTTATCAATCTCACCATTCGATTTGTATTTCACCTTGAAACCCCACTTACTTTCTATCGCTTTCTTTCCGTTGGGCAATGACACTATATCCCATGTTCTATTGTTTTATAAGGCTTCTATTTCTAGGTTCATTGCCTTGACCCACTCTCGGTTCTTAATCGCCTCCACATAGCTACGGGGCTCCACGATGGAATCAACATTCATCAAAAAGCAAAAGTGTGATGGTGAGACATGTGAGTAATCTATATAATTTGTAATTGGATACAAACAGTTACCTTTTCTTTTGTGAGAAACCCCCTGGATAACTAAACTGCATACATAATCTTTGGCCCAAATTGAGGCCCTTCTATCCCTACTAACACGCGGAGGTGGTGGAGTAGGCAATGCAGGGTCTCCTAAGGGTTGTTCATCTTCCCTTTCATGTGTAACAGATGGTGAGGGATTTGTGTCATCATAGGAATTTGAACCTGTACCACATTCATTCTCAAAAGCATCAAAGTAAAACATATGTTTGAAATCAGTACGAACTCCCCCTTGGTCAGGAGACATGGAATCACGAAAAGGTAATTTATCCTCAAAAAATATGACATGCCTACTGACCAACAACCTGTGAGAACGAAAGTCAAGTAATAGAAAGCCCTTCTGACCAGGGGGATAACCAAAGAAAACACAAACATGTGAATGTGGCTGAAATTTGTCACGAACAGTGCAATCAATAGTGTAGGCCAAACAACCAAAGACGTGTAAATTATCTAATATGGGTGCAGATCCATAAAGTTTCTCAAAATGGGTTTTAAAACCTAAAACGCGTGAGGGTAAATGATTCACCAAGTAAGCAGCCATGTGGACACACTCACCTCAATACTGAATAGGAATGCCAGAATGAAGTATCAAACTACGTGAGACTTGCATCAACGTGCGATGCTTACGCTCTACAATTCCATTCTGTTGTGGTGTGTAGGGACAAGAAGTCTCATGAAGAATACCATGGTCTAAAAGCAAATTTTTCAAAGAAGAATTGAAAAACTCAGTCCCATTATCAGTGCGTACACATTTAACACGAGATGAAAATTGAGTGGAAACATAAGACAACAAATGTTTAACATGTATGAAAACATCGGATTTGTGGTGCAACAAGAAAATCCATGTAGTTCTTGAGAAATCATCCACAATGGTGAGGAAAAATTGATGTCCTTGATGTGTGGGTTTCCTATAGGGGCCCCACACATCCATGTGAATTAAGTCAAAACAAGATTTAGATTTGATGCAACTAGGAGTAAAAGGCAACTTTGTTTGCTTGGATTGTATACAAATATCACAAGGTTTTTCTGGTGCATACAGATCAGGCACAACCCCCAAATGCTTCAAAACAGAATAAGGTGCATGACCCAAACGATGATGAAACAATTTTACAGCATGTGACTTATGAACGCTAACATTGATAGTAGGAAAAACAGCAAAAACAGTGGGTAAAACAGCAAAAACAGCAGGAATATTGACATCAGTGTACTACAATATGTAGAGCCCATCTACTAATCTACTAGTCGCTCCACCCCGAAGACCCTGCATTAGGCAACAGTGAGGGAAGAAAGCAAATAGACACTGTTGTTCATTGGTCAGTTTTGACACAGAAATCAAGTTAAATTGTAACTGTCGTGCATACAAGACATTATCAAGTTTAAAACCATTTGAAAACTCTACTGTACCTACATGTGTTACTCCTATTCTTTCACCATTTGGTACTCGTATATTGGAAATAGGACCAGCATATTGAACATATGTATCAAGCAAACCTAAATCACTAACCAAATGTGTAGTGGCACCTGAGTCTATTACCCGATTGGTGTGCATGTGTTTGGAGCAAGGGTAATTAGTCAAACCTATACTGGTGAGGGCATGTGCTCCAGCAAGTGATTCTACGTCCTTCTTCAGAAACTGAAGAAGATGCTCATATTGCTCTTGAGTTAAATTAGACGTTATCACACTTCTTAGAACTACAGCTCCTTCTTTGCTAATCGACTGGCTCACATTTGCAGAATCATTAACAACTTTGGCTTTATAACTTTAAAATCAGTGGGAAAGCCCACCAGGTGCCAACACTTTTCCTTAACATGTCATTTCTTGTGACAGTGTGTGCACTCTGGTGGTGTACCTCTTCGACCTTTGCCTTGACCACGCCCTCTGCCTTTGGCTACCATGGCTACTCCATCTAATGTCCCATTCTTTCCAGAACTTGCTATTATTCGTTGTGCTTCATCCTCCGCTATCATATCAAATGCTTGATTAATGTTGGGCATGGGACTCATCAACAGTATCTGGCTTCTAGCTACAGAATATGTTTCATTTAACCCAACAAGGAATTGCAGAAGCTTCTGCTGTTGTGTCCGTTCAGCATAGACCTTCGCCGTGTCACATGTGCAGGAAGGCAATGGTAATATTGCAGATTGCTCTTCTCATAGCTCCTTAAGCTTGGTGTAATAGCTGGACACAGTGGAAGCTCCCTGACGCAAATCAAAAATTTCACAGTGAAAGGTGAATATACGAGAACCAGTTACCTTATCAAAGCGTTCCTGTAGGTCAAGCCACACACTTCTTACGTCTTGAAAGAAGATGAGGCTGTTCTGGAGTTCTTGAGAAACCGTGTTCAGGATCCACGTGAGTACAATAGCGTTGCATTGATCCCACTGATCACGTAGGTGTGCATCTTGTTGTCTCTGGTACATGAGCCATCGATGAAGCCCAATTTGTGTTTCCCTTGGAGTGCAAGAGCATCGCTCGACTCCATAGGGTATAGTTTCCTCCTCCTGTAAGTGTGTGTACGACAAACGGCATCCCTTGCATATCAGACAGATGGAGGAAGAGTAGGTAATTAAATTTCACCCAATTGGCTCCGGCGTCATCTCCATTCTTCTTCTCGGCCATTCCTTCTCCAAGCTGCTATTCCGTGGATGTGTGGATAGAAATCTCTTTGGTATTGTGATTATTGGACTGATGTTGCATACCTTAGCGGAGAGGAAGCCAAGATTTCTGGTCTTGGAGCGTCTAGACAGAAATTTCAAGCGTCGAGAGATACTAGTGTGAGACAAGCGCTCGGTTCTTTCGCGAAGCGAATTAGGGATTGGAGTTTTGACTGATTGACAGAAGCGTCGGGGGCGTCTGTGCAAAGTAAGCTCATGAGTTCTCACTGTGAGTGTTTTCGGTTTGCTTTCTTGCAATATTAGGTCCAGGGCTTGTTTTTCTTTTTCCGTCATTGTGAGTGTTTTGGTTCGCTTTCTTACAATATTGGGTCCAGGGTCTTGTTTTTCTTTTACCGTGGCCCAATTTGTTTGGGTTGGAGAGGAAATCTTTTCTTTGGCAAATCTTTTCTTTTTCTTCTTTTCTTGAAGAATTCTTTAATGACAAGGTGTGTTTCTTGATATTACCCTTATCTACATCAGAAGGAAAAAATTGGAACCCAGCAGCGCTCTGATACCATGAAGAGTAGTGTTTACTGAATGATTCCAGCACTCATTTTATTACAAAGATGAGAATTTGTTACATTTTCCTTACTGTACAAATGACTAAGTGTGCACATATATACTAACATTTCCAATCTGGGCCAAGTCCTATCCCATTTCAGTCCGGAGGCTCATTGGGCTTTACATGCTAATTTCTACATAAAAAATTTCCTTTCTCATCTTTTCCTTTCCTTTCCTTTCCATTCCCAATAATTTTTTGATTCAAAGGGGCCGAGAGAGTTTGGGAAAGATGAATCGAAGGGTGCGAGAATATATAATTGAAAATGTAAAGCTTTGGTATCTTTTTTTTTGTGCTGAAGAAAATAAAGACAAGACAAAGCTACCTAAGCTATGGGGAAGGAGACGCCAGAGCTATTCTCCACCAGCTTCAAGTAAAGTTCAGAACAAGGCTCATGAAGAAGGATCAAATTCTGATCTTGCAACGCCCCTTTCTTGGCCAGGAAATCAGCACACGCATTTCCTTCTCGAAGAGTGTGAGAAATCTCGGCAGACCAGTCTCGTGCAAGTAGCTCCTTGATGTTGAGAATAAGACCACTATATTTGTGGAAAGCGGAAGCTCTGGTATCTTAATTACCATTATATTTAAAATTTGACTCAAATATTTTTTTGCTGTAATGATTTGAACGCATTTGAAATTTAGTACTGAAAACCAATCATAATTAAACAACCACCCAATTAAACCAATTAGATTTGCTCAAATCAGTCAAAACAAAACAAAAAGATATTTTACTATTTTTGATAGATGCTCTTCTTATAGGCAAATATATGATTGGTGCACTTGTAAGTAAAAAAAGAAAATTAAAATAACTCATAACACATACTTTGGCAATGAGTGGTCCTAATTGGTTTTATTGTACTGTGTATATTTGTTCTATTTAAAAAATAAAAAGTACGTATAGAATGTCACATTCTGAACGTACTTGTGTTTAAATTTCCATTCTTTAAAGCCACCAATCAAATACCATCTCCTTCTGTTTCCATGAACATCGTGGCCTTCTTGTATCCTTCCTCTAAATACCCTCTAAACCTAACCAAATCCAAAGTCACATTTTGATCCAACAAATATATATCCATTATTTCTTGTGGCCAACCATCTTTTTGTAAAGCAACTGGATCTCTTACCATCAAACTGTCTCTCCCGTATTTCTCGGTGAGGCTACTCTCTTCCGGCTCTATCTTGTACTCCATGTACTCCAACTTTATCCCGTTTGCCACTGTTCCAAAGAATGCTTTTGCCGCCCACTGAAGCCCGATCGGAACGATTTGCATCAGTATCGATCCAGGCCTGAGGAACACTGAGTGTGTGAGTGCAGCACCATGAACGCCGATCATAGCATGACTTGAGCTGACAAGTGCATAAGACTCGCGTAACGGTGTTTTCTTCGTAGGCTCGAAAGCAACCACATCAAAACCTACTTCTTTCATCATTCGCATCGCTTCTCTTCTGTTCAACATCGCTCGAGTGGTGGAACATTTTCGGCTGGCGAACAAGAGTCGCGGCCGGCGGGAAGTCGGAATCTTTGGTGACATTAGGGTTTGGCTCTGGTCGCCTCCGTAGACTTCACGGAAGACTTCATGAAAATGCATGTAATTTTTTGAGTTTGGTAACAAAGTTTGGTTTATTTCCATGAAACCATGTGAAATGAGGCCTATATGGGCTGAAGGGAAACAATGAGTTATCGTCTCCTTTTTCAGGGTGATAATCAGATGCTTCGTGAACACGTTTAATATATCTGCATACCTATGGATCCACCGATCAGGACCCTCCGTTATCACAATAACGAAATCTTCACTGTTGGGAAAAACTGTGTTGACGGTGATGAACAAAGGAACTAACCCATCGCTAAAAGCATGCCAAAAGTTTGTGTTAATGTAGTCGGTGAGAGCAAATGCCAAGGCGGGCACATTGTGTTGGGCCTGGCATGGTGGGCTTATTGGGCTTGAGATGATAGTGATGTTCATGACTCTGGGCGTCAAGAGCTTGTCAAATTTTCTGGGAATGGGCTTGATCTTCTCAACGATTTTGGGCCTCTTGGATCTTTCAGAGCCCAAAACAAAGAACGTGGTTGCAGTGGGGTCCAACACGGTGGGCCCATTAATGCTGCAAAAATCGTAACAGTCCGAAGTGCGATCACATTTGATTTGGGTGGCAATCGGAGGTTGGGATGACGGCCATAGAGGTGGGCCGGACTTGATTTCACCGCATGCCTCTTCTGATTACACAATTGGAAAAAAAATGCCTTAAAATAAAAATAGTATGTTTGGCAGAAAATTATTCAATTATAAACAATACTCTTACTTGAAATATTTATATAATTGAATAATAAAGAAATAGGGAAAATTATGCAAAATCTATCACCCAAAGATTTTTAATAGCTCAGGTTCTAGAGTAAATACAACTCTTTTTAGCTGTGTGCATATACAGATATCTTCTATTTATGTATATACTTTAACATATGTTATGCACAGTTAAAGAATAATTGCATATACTAAAAATAGATTACACATGGATACTGGCTATGTTTGGTTTGATAGAGGGGAAAGGGAGGGGACGACAAGGGATTGAAAGTTATAATGTTACATTGTTTGGTTTAGTTATAGGGGAAGGAAGATGAATAATTTTTAATGATCTTTTGTTTGGTTTAGGAGGAGAATTAAGAGAGGAAAGTTAATTATCAATTTACCATTTTACCCTTATATGTTGATTTATATTTATTTACTTATACAATTTATTGAAATTAGTTTTCACTCTTGAAAATTAATCACTTATTCCATTTAATTAATTAAAATAATTATTAAGGTACTCCCCTCATATAATTTATTTAAATAATTAAAAAATAGGATTTAATGTAACTTAATTTCACAATACTTAGTTTATGCTTAACTTGCCATTAATCTAAAATTCTCATGTATTACGAAGCCATAAATCCAAAATATTTGTATCCATAACATATCAAGTAATGATAATATTGTGTACATGAAGAGAAGTGTTTATATCACCAAGTCATACATGAAGGGTATGCATGGAATATAATAAAATATATGGGGATAAATTAGTCACAATATTTGGCTTCCCTCCAAAAACCTCAATTTGGAGGGAACCAAAATAAGGGGAGGGAAGGGAATGAGGGGGTAAATTTTGGATCCCTTCCCTCCAAAATTTTAAACCAAACAAGGGGAGGGATTCATCTTTCATCCCCATGCATCCCCTTCCCCCAACAAAAGATATTAGGAGAATGGCAAAAAATGGCAAATTCTCTAAACTTGACTTATTATTATCTAAATGCAAGTTGCAATTAATTAAAATGAAGTTGCAATCCACATCTATTAAGGGAAGTCTCATTTTCTTGAAAGTTTCAAGGTAGTAATATTCAAATAGCAAATTCTAAACATGACTTGTTATAACTTAAACTCAAGTTGCAATTTGTTTAAATAAAGTTGCAGTCCACATTTGCTAAGAGGATTCCCATTTACTTATAAGTTCTAGGGTACAAATATTCAAATGGCAAATGTTCACATTTACTTAAGCATTCAAAAGCTTGAGATCAAAGAGTGGTTTAGATATAACAATTCTGAACTAAGAGCTTGTTTGGAAGTCTTGTGGAGAATAACTTTTACGGATTTCGAGACAAAATCTAAGTTTTAGAGAATAGATTTTGGGAGAATAGCTTCTACAGATTCCGAGGCAAAATCTAAGTTTTTGAAATGTGATTGCGTTTGGGAAGTTATGGTGAGAATAACTTTTACCAATTTCAAAGCAAAACGTAAGTAAGAAAGAGGAAAAAGAGAAAGAAAAAGAGGAAAGAGAAAATTTATTATAAGAGAGTATGCGATTTTACAAGAAAATAACTTTTTAAAAATCGAAGTTTTATTATAAAACGTAAGTTTTGAAAAAATGTAAGTACTTAGATAAAACCTATGTTTTGAAATGGCTCCCGAACTAGCGCTAAAAACTAATAACGTTGATGAGAGAAAGAGAGAAAACTGAAGAAGACACACATATGTACACACACCTGGGGGAGGCTGCTGGTTTGTTGAAGTTTGACAGTGATTAGAGGAAAGTGATAATCTGAGAGTGAGATGATCAGAGAAGAAGAAGAAGAGAAGATGGAGATTAATGGAGGAGAGAGCTTGATCTGTGCAAGTATGAGAATAGAGAAGGAGAAGAGTCCCACCAATCTCAGCC
>JANTPZ010150542.1:0-11275 GCA_025593235.1 Vachellia pachyceras | reverse complement strand
TTGATCTGATATATATATTAGGTTTGTTTGGCGGAGCATTTGAAAAAGTACTCTCATTCACATATTTACCTCGATTTGCGTAAAAGTACTCTTCTACCGCATTTCCAAACATGTACATTAATGTCAAATATCAAAATCAAATATTTAAATGCGGGTGATAAAATTAATTATTTAAATTCCCTTCGTACATCATAAGGCTTGTTACTTATCATAAAGATAACCTGCTTTGTTTAAAATCAAATTTAGTAATTCTGAGGGGAACAATCAGAATTAGTAATTCTTTTTTTCCAGGCACATTTAGTAATTCGGTAGCTTAAAAAGATAAATTATTGCCGGAGGTAAAACGTCTGCTCACGTGTCCAAGTGGACCCGCGTGCATTTGTCGCCGAAGAGCCGCTCATTAGCCTCTTTTCCTCTGAGCCTTTGTGCTCTCTGTTTGTATCAAAAACAAACATTTAACTTTAAAACATTGGTAAGGCCCACTGGGTCAGTCATTAGTGACCCCATTACAGATGGGCCTTTTTGGGTCAAACAGTTGGTCTAACTACGGCCCATTTTAACCAACACTTTCTTCAGCTGCTGTTCACCAGCCCTGTATATCATAGTATTATAGACGCGTGTTTATGCAAGTTGAGATAAAACTCATATCATATATTTATCTTTTAGATCATAAATCATTTTGAAAAAGTAGATTTTAATGCCAATTCAAACAGGTCATATAGGTAAAGCACCTAATTCTCCATGTGTGAGGTGTAGTTCCTTAAATATGCTTTGACAAGAGAGCATTTGTGCCTATTCATGAAAAAAATAAACTAAGTAGCAGATTGGATTTTTGTTAATTTAATCATCTTATGTCTAAATCTGTATACTTTGAACTTGTTTGTCATAACATTACAAAATCACGTTCACATAAACCGATACAAAATTCATCCTACATACTTAACCCATACACCGTAAATCACGTTGGAAAAGTAGTTTTCATAACTAATCTAAACATACCCTTTATATATTTACTTCCCATCATTCAATTGGTTTAGGATTTGTATGTGGGGAATGCAAAACAGGTAAATAAAGAACCCAATGTAGACCCATACTTAGGAGGAGCATGATTATGCAAATATGCTTTTTAAGAGCCTTTTAAAAGGGCCAATACATGAAAGGGGACCCTTTGTGTTGAACCGCCCTGTGCATCAATTTTTAGGCGCTAGGACTATCTCTGCTGGTAATAACAATTAATTCCTAGCATGGTACTGAAAAGATATAACCTCTCAGTTAAGTTTTCTCCATACAGAAAATATTTAGAACTGAACTTCCAACCCACTCTATAATTTGGAGAATTTTTTTTTTTTTTTGCATTGTATATGGAAGCGCAATAAATCAACAAGTAAAAAATTTCAACTTCCATTAATATACTATAAGTAAATAACTAAGTATCCTATTAACAACCAGACTGCTCATTTAGTAAAATTGAAAAGGAAAGCTGAGGGCGTGAAATGAGAGATGAAGCAGGGGGAGTGGTGAAGGGGGGCAGTACCAGATCTCCAACTTCAACCATTCATTACTCTGACTTCACTCTGCATCTGCCACTCCTTAGATTCCTCCCCTAATTTCTGGGGGGGAAAACAGAGAGATTCCTCCTCCTATCATGCCTCGTCACTCTTAAAGCTGGTTTAGGGTTCCGGAGGGGAAAAAAAAAAGAGATTTTAGTGTAAAACTTAAGTTTAGATTTAAAATTTAGGTTTTACTTTATCCAAGATTTAAATTTTACTTAAATACTCACATTTTTTAAATCTAGATTTTGCAACAACATTTAGGTTTCAAACCTATATTTTGAAAAAGTTATTTTCTTGTCAAACCTTATTCTTTCATAAAAAATTTTCTTCCTCCCCTTTTTTCTTCTTTCTCTTTCCTACTTGTTTTTTTTCTTAAACTCGATATAAGCCAATAATTTCTCAAATATAATCACCTTTAAAAACCTAGATTTTGTCTTAGAATCCGTAAAAGCTATTCTTCCAGAATATGTTCTCTAAAACCTAAGTTTTATCTCAAACTCCATAAAAGTTATTTTTAAATGAGCTCTAAAATCCCTTCTCCAACCTTTTTTTATTCATGCTTCCATCCCTATAGGATGTCCTTAAAAAATTACAAAAAAGTAAGTACGTTAATTGAAAACAATTATTTGTATCGTTAAATTGTATGCTTAATTCATAAATTATATCAATTAGTTTAAAAAATGATAAATATAAAATCATTTAAAATAAACTCTCATCCGTATTAAAAGAGCAGAGGTGCTGTATTTAAAACAAGCCATCCCACGTCATGGATCCAGACTACTACCTCTAAACAATTACTGCTCTTGAACTTGATTCACTGTGTTCGTGATTATTGAACATGAACTTGCAGTACATTACATGCACTAACCTTACCCTGCTTTCTTTCAAGTGCAGCCACAGCAAGCTCACGAGCCTATATATGACTTTGACTTCTTTGTTAATCCTAGTACTATGTACCACGTCTCTCTTAATTGAAAAGAATCCTCTTTCCCAACTAAATTTATTGACGACAAATACAATATTAATCCTTGATATACAATAATTGTAAGTTGTAACATAGGAAGAGGGTCATTAAGCACATTGACCTTACGTTGGAAAAACCAGCCATCTACAGCAAATCCCTATTTGTTTAGTTATGATGCTGATATCTGGGCTTATTTATTATCTTATATCTCCTTGTGATGCGTTGTCACGGAGGGATGATGGCTTGGTTTGTAAAAATCCATACGTCAAATCTGGTGAAAGCGGCCTTCTGTGCTTATAATTATATATGTCTGGAACTATGTAAATCTTGATCATCCCATCCTAATCAAAACCACCTTGGATTCCCCAAAAACAACTCGAAACCTTATTTCCACCCTTCGGGAAAACGAAACAAAATAAAAACAAGATTGAGGTGACAGTTAAGAGAAATTAGACAGAGGCGCAGCGGAATATAAAAAAGGCTTCTTCACTCACTCTCACTCGGTGCCAGTCCATTTGCCAGTTTTGACTCCTTTTCTTTGATCCCTTCAATGCTGCCGATCACACCTCACCCGGCATCTACGCTTTCATCCCCCTCCTCACCTGTGACTACTGACTAAGCTCTCTCTCTCTCTCACATGTTAAAATCTGCCCCAGATCCCCTGCTTCAGCTTCATCTTCATCTTCCTGCTCTAACCAACACCTGAGCTTGACCAACCAAGAAGGGCGGGTATCATCAAGAGCTATGCAAGACTCGATCGGTATTCCTGCTTGCTTTTCTTCTGCAGAGAGTGATCATGTTGCTGTGACTCGCTCGGGCCAGAGCATTTTCGTATCTGTGTACAGAACAAAGATTGCTGATCAATGCCGCTTGATCACCATCACTTGGTGCAAAAACTTGCTGCTTCATGGCCTATCAGTATCGGTGGAGAGTCCGGGAGGAGAAGCTCAGTACGCCTGCAAGGTCGAGCTTAAGCCATGGTACTTCTGGAGGAAACACGGTTCCAAACGATTCGTGGTAGATGGGAAAGCTATCATTGTCTTCTGGGACCTTAAAGCTGCCAAATTTAACGGGGAGACAGAACCAACCTCGGAGTACTATGTCGCAGTGGTCTGCGATGAAGAGGTTGTCCTGCTTCTTGGTGATCTGAAGAATGATGCCTACAAAAAGACTGGATGTAGGCCATCTCTTATTGATCCGATCCTGGTTTCAAAGAAAGAGCATATTTTCGGGAGGAAGAAGTTCTCAACCAGAGCTAAGTTCCACGAAAAAGGTAGGTGCCATGAGATCTCTATTGAGTGCAAGAACAGGGGAAGTGGATCGGGGAGCATGAGAAATGGCAACATAGCAAATGGGGTTGAGCCAGAGATGGAGATAAGGATCGATGGGCATTTGTCGATTCATGTGAAGCATTTACTGTGGAAATTCAGAGGCAACGAGTCAATTCATCTCAACAAAATGAGAGTGGAGGTATATTGGGATGTGCATGATTGGCTGTTTAGTCCTGGTTTAAAGCATGCTTTGTTCATTTTTAAGCCAGTTTTCTCATCTACATCTCAATCGTCCCTAGCATCTTCATCGCCTCCAGTTTCATCGTCTTCATCATCGACTCCAGCATCAAGTCACACAGGAGGTTCAGGATCAGTGGAGGGACTAACAACTCTGGGTGGGTCATCAGAGTTTTGTTTGTTTCTCTATGCTTGGAAGGTTGAGTGAAAGAAAACCATATTAGCCTAACGCTACATCACCATCAATGACAGCAAAATAAGGTTGGGAAAAGGCTTGGGTCTCCAAGATGTGGTACAGCATGGACGCAGATTGGGTCGAGAGGGTATTTAGAATGGAAAAGTGAGTGGGGGCCAAGAATATATTAGAGGGTGTGAGAGTTAGTAACACAGCTGGGGTCAAACAATAGTGCACAAGTCGACAAGACAGATAATATCTCACACATGCCCAATAATTCTCCATCTAGAGGCATCTACGTGACTACCATCTGGAAATCATGTTCCCCCTCTCTTTATCTGATCTTGAAAACCGAGCTGGTTTCTTTCAAAATCTCTCCACCAAAGCTGGGGTGTTTGGTGATGATAGAAATTAGACGCAGAGAGCAAGAATAAGCATCCATTTTTGTGCACATCATGGGTACTTCTCTATCAATTAGGTAGATCATCATGCTCATTACTTAGCTGCCTGATTACATCTATTTTATGTAACAGCATCTCATCACAGGCATTACAATATACAGGTAGGTGTTAAGCTTTTTTTTTCCTCTTTAAATTTTAACTTAAAAAAGAATTCATGCGCAAAAATATTTTTTTCTTTTGTCTAATTCTGGGAAGTCGCTCACACCATGTCAAAAGAGGTGGTTCCCTTGTTTTTCCCGTCTAGGGGGTGGGGGTCATAAACGATTAAGAAATCATTATAAAAAAAAATAAAAGATAGACGAGCCAGAAGCTTTATATTAAACAAGAACATATGTTACAATATTAACAAGTGTTTTTCTGCATGGGTCAAAAAGATATGAGCAAGTGAGAAACAAAGTTCGTTTTTTAAGGAGATGGGAGCAGTTACGGGGATATGGACAAAAGCAGGTTATTCGTTCACGTCAACATCAACACCAATAACTACTAACTAGATTATGGTGAAATCTTGAGAGGAGCGACCGAACAAGCTCGACTTACGCAAGGAAAAATCTTTGGTAGGACCAGTACTTCACTGCTCTGCACAAAAAAGCATCCCAAGCAGTCAAATTGACGAGGGAGATTCACCTTTTTGGGTGCACTCACACTCATGAGCTATACTTTTCTCCCCTTTCATTTGTTGGGCTGCATTGGCAAACTAGTAAGCATGATCAGGAAAATTGATATCTCCATCCGTTGTGCTCATTTTGAACCAAAACCAAACCACCTCAATAAGAAAATTTTGTTCTTTTCACCGGGGGATCCTTTTCTGGTTCAGCAGGTGTTGGAGCAGGTAATGTGTCGTTTGCTGCGAGGTATGTTAAACAGATTTACACGGAGAGAGAGAGAGAGAAGCAGACTAACAGAGTAGTAGTAACTAGGGGCACTGAGAAGATCAACTGTGAGTCTATGAGTAATAATAAAACGAAATAGAAACCTGAATTTAGTGAATCCTTGTTAATTTTATCACTCTCAGTATCAGTAGAATTCTTTTTTGGACTTGATATGACGACTTCATGGTCTGATGTAGAGGTTGACTTCCTCTCCCGTCTTACATGTTCCATGTTTCCTTCACTGCTCTGGTCCCCTGCAGTTTCCAAGCTCAAGGTAAAATAACTGAAACGGCCAAGAAAAGACTGTGATCGATATCCTTGCAAATTAAAGCTTCAAATCGGCACTTGAGAATTTTTCTTCTCACCTAATTGTTAAGATCGCTGAAATTTTCAGGTTAGTGGCAGAAGGACATGCACAGTTAAAGATACTATAGTGACCGAATGGTTTCAGACTTCCAATGTGGTTGCATTTCCATTTTTGGATAATAATGGATCAATGGAATTTATGCAAAGGCATGTACAGATATATACTTACTTTCACCGGGATGCTTGCCGTAGTTGAGCTGCAAAGCTTGGATAAATGAAGTGGCATTTCGTTCTTGCATCACTGTTAGGGAACCAAAACAAATTCACATATCAAGCTATTTATAATCAAACGAAAGCATCTCAATTTTTATTGTGGGGAAGATGAACCTCACATTTAGGGTGGAAAAATTAGATGACCCGTGTAAACAAATTTAAATCGAAAACCTTATTCACGATTCATAGTAGGGATGGTAATGCGGGCTGGTCCGTTCGGGTTGGCTGCAATCCTTCAAACCGCAGCCCGCCAACTTTTTTCTTTTATTTTTTTAAATAAAAATAAATTACTTTTTCCTTTTTTATCCAATTTTTTCTATAAAATTGCATATTTATATTATTCTCATTCAAATCCTATCAATAAAGTTGTAATAATTTCCTAAAAATAGAATTTAACATTACTTTTTCCTTTGTAAAAAATATTGGGATGAAAAAAAGTAAAAAAACATGAAATATACATTTTTTAAAAATAAAAAACGGACCCGCATTACCATCCCTAATTCGTAATCTAAAAAAGGGGTAAGGCCTAAACGGGTCGATCCTGTAGGACTGCAGATATAAAAGGGCCAACCCATTTAGATCCGTTTAATTATTTTTCTCAAGCATAATTTTAAAATTTTCTTTCTATGTTTCCTTAAACTGTTTTTAAAAAATCATTCTATCTTCCATACCAAACATTGATTCATTTTTCTAAAACCTTATTCCTCTCATTACATTTATTCACCTTTTATTTTCAAATTTTATTTCTTATATTTAGTTTGATCAAACAAATTTGCTTTTTCTACATACTGACTACTTTTTAAAGATCAAATTAAAAATTTTTTTGTCTTAACTTAGTTTATTTAAAAAAATAGTGAAAATACCTTAGCTCCGTAACTGACCCTTGACCCACAGGCTTAAGGGTCGGATTGCAAAATTGAAAAAGGAATGTAAAATTTTATTTTACTATTTTATTTCTTGCATTCATAACATTTAAATATCCTCTTACATCTTATTATAAACATGTGACTAAAATTAATTTGACTTCAATTCTTTTAATTTATTTTTAGTAATATTTCTGGCTAAAATTGAAAATTTTATTATATATACTTTAAAAGAAAATAATAATTTTAGTTAAACAGGTTTAAAAGCCTACAGAACTATCTAAACCCAGCAATTCTAAGGGTGGTTTCATAATGGAGCCTTTTTCCTTGCCCCATTTGTTTCGTGGAATTAATTTTGATAGAATTGGAAGTGAAATTAAGATGGAAAGTATGTTTGGTATGCTGAAAGAAGTTAGGTATTATTTATATTTATAATATAAAAATACTAATATACGCTTGATGCTCGATAGATAGAACCATTGATTCAGCTTATCTCTCCTCTGCTCTGTGCTTCAACGTGAGTCAGAGGCTCCCCCCTGACATTTGCCGGCTTCCGTTCTATTTTGCGAGGTCGCTTTCCAAGTTCTACCACTCTGCTACTGTCCGCTTCTTTCACCACCGACGCTTCAAGATCTGAGTGATCGGAATCACCCCCGCCACCTCCGCTAGACTTCATATTAGAAGCAAGCAAGATCACACCGGAAGTTAACGAGAGCATTCCTTCATCGTTACTACCCTCTGCAATGTGTTGAACAAACCTGAAGCATCCTGCGTCTGTCCACTCATAAGGACGCTTAGCGTCATCGTATTCTTGTGTCGCTGGTAGAACCTCGGCAACGATCCTCTAGCTAGCTTCATTTCCTCATACCATACCTCGATGTTGCTGCCTCCTTCCGTTCACTTTTGCACGGATGGAGGAAGATAGGAAAAGGGGATTGATCAGGTCAGTATGAATAGTAGCTGCGACTGGGCCCTGGGTTTTACGTCGTCGTCCGTCAACACGTTCAGATCCGGAGAAGGAGATGGATGCCGGCGGGTCTGCGATGCTGGAGGGGACGCCGGAGGGAAGGAGCTGACTGCGATGCGGTGGGTTTGGTTACGAAGGAGATAACTTTGGAGAGGGATGAGATGGTAAACAAAGAAAATGAATAAAGGTATTATTGTCCAAAAATCTCATTTCCATGGAAGTGAGATGGTTTCAAGGGTCTACCTATAGAATCCATTTTAATTGAAGTGCCATTTGGAAGTGACTTCCAATATAGCAAATATTTACATTCATGAATTCTACTATTCTACTTCCATTTCCACTTCTCACGTTTCATTTCCAACGCACTAAACGGGGCCGGCCGGACCTCTTTTTTCGGTACTCACATTGATCAAAGAGAGTATATCTGTAGTTGGATGCTGAGCCAGCCAATAGCAATTGGACATTTGGACTGCTTCTGAGTCTCTTGTCATAAAAAATAAAGCACATTCTTTCAGATTGTGAGTGTCCAGCAAAATGCCAGCAAGCTGTATAATACAAAAGCATACACAAATTTGAGTCACATGGAGCCAATCCATCACTTGCCCCGTCAAGTATTCCTTGAAATGGAAAACATTCATATTGTCATTGCAACTTGCCAAAAGCTTCTTCGGCATTGGGTTTTGAAGTAGATCATAGACATCTTCACAGTAATTATCAGTTAGAATGGTGCACTGGGATCCAGCCTATCAAAACAGAGGAAGGCAGAAAGTCGATCTTAAACTTCATTTGTAACTACAACAATCAATAATCGGTAGGAACCAACTTCGCCACTAGTGCTTAGTATATCTTGACCAATCACGAGGATACTATGTTGTCCATTCATCCTAAGGCTTTTAATGTCCACCTGCGAACAAGCTTGAGACCAAATCAGCAAACTCTACAAAACTCATCCAGAACACTTCTTTGAACCAAGTAGTGATCAATAGAGAAATGATATATAATTCACATGTGCGGAGCTTGTCTGGTACTGTAATGAGGAATTGTGGACCAATCAAATAGTGATTTTTGAACATCTAATGGTGACCAGGACACTGATTATCAGACATGGTCAGCAAGGTTTGAAGAATCACCTCGTCAGCAAAGAGCAAGGTTTGAAGAATCACAAAATGTGCGATGTTTGTAAATTAAAAGGAAAAGAAAAGAATTTGGGGGGGGCATCTCTATTGGAGTGAAAAAGAGTCTTAACTGTTGGAAGGACCAGAAAATACAATTTTGGCCCTTTTATGGAGGTCTCCGTTCAAGATTTCATGAATCAAAATCCTCTGTTCCTGGAGAGACTGATTAAGATCGTGAATCTCGGTTGCCTCTCCATGTTTGGACCACTCATTGGCCACATGCCTGGAAGCAATTTTCTCGAGCGAACATGTGGAAGACGATATCGATCTCCGGTGAGCGGACTCGGCACGATTCCTGGGCGGCGAAAGGGGCAGAGAATTGGAATGGGATAAGGATCGGCTCCAGGTAGGCTCGGCAACATCGTGGGAGGAAGAGAGCGGCTGGGCGTCGAAAGTCGTGAAGGTACAGCGGAAATGTACAGGCAAAGAAGAATGGGATTGGAATCGGGATTTTTGGAGAAGTGATGAGGGGCGAGGAGAGAGAGTAGAGAGAGAAGGATTGGGGAGAGGATGATCGGACACGGAGAACAAATGGTGGAGAGGAGCAGAAGAGGAAGTAGATTGTCGGGGCGAAGGAGGAAGGAAGGTGTTGGATTTGTTGCGGCTGTTTGTCGCTGATTTTGAGAGTATCTCCCTCGTCAAGCTTTCTACGAATCTCCTGTTTCTGATTCACACAACCAACTTCATTGTTACACCATCAGCCAATCCTTAGCTACATATTACCATCAACCTTTGTTTCCTTCTTGCACTGTGTCATTTTTTGTGGCCAACTTCAACAATTACCTCTTAGTTACCAGATTTACAAATATTATTGTATAAGGTTTACATCACAATACCAACTGCGTCTATATATTCATGTCACGATCATTTGCAGATCAAGTTTACAAAATCATTTACAAATATGATTTGACTCTAATAAAGCATTAAGTTATGTTTGCCGTATGAATTATTGGTGTTATAAATTTGATGTGTGTGAAAGTCGTGGTACGTGCACGAGCGAGCTCACGTCATCTTCCAGTAAAGAATTAAGTTTGACTTTTGAGAGATAGGAACGTGCATGCAAGAATATACGGAACTGGTTTTGAGGGACGACGGAGGGATGAAGGATAGACTAGACCATCGGGCGGACCTAGAAAGAGGGTCTCTTTCAAGAGAGGGAAGCGATGAGGGTGCTTGGTGTGTGGTGGCGAATCTGGGACTTCCAAAATGGCGTACGGGTGAGTCGCAGCGTGACGGAGAAGCCACCGTAACCCGACCAGCCTCCTCCAACCATTCTTGCGTCAACTTCCCACTGTTACTTCTAGTGCTGTCGTCTAAACCTCTGTTCACATCCACCGAACCCCTTGGTCGTCGACCTGTGAGATCGTAGGTTTTGTTTTCTTTGTTAGATGTCCCGAAAAACATATCGTTCGTGAAATCGATGAGATCCGGCGAAGGTTCTGATGTCCTCCGCCGGTCTTCCACCATTTTCTTCTTTTAGTGCCACAGATCCTTTTGCTCTCTCTCTCGATTTAGCTTGCTCGTGTGTTTTAACTGTGAAGCCAGAAAGTTGGTGGAATAAAAATATGCACATAGAAAACATCACTTTTGGATTATTAAGCGTCTTCTGCCGGTAATTAAGGAGCTGCCGCCGGCGTTATGTTCGTGTTCATATCTCTTGGGCTGCTTTATTTAATCGCTTTCTTGATTCCTATTTATCATCGACGAGATCTATTGAATGAAGAATAAAACGTCCTGATTAGCTACATTAATATTATTGCATCATGTTACAGTGCAATATATTATTTTAGTAAGAGTTTCCAATCCCCATCGAAGTAGGGTGGCATCGTACAGACGTAAACACGTAATCGCCTAAGACATTAAGTTCATTTTCCATCCGGTTCTATATTTCTTAAAAGTTATTAGAATTGTCGATGCAAAGTTTGTTAATATAAGATCTCAACCACAGAAGAGGCGGGAGGAATAAAGCTTCAAGCAACGATTATGCATCACAAGGTTTTAAATTATTTGGGGTAGAATATGAGCTGATCAGTTGCGCGACCACATTCACTTTGAAAACTTGAATTCTTGAATTAAGAGGCTTATCCAGTTGAACACTGATGTAATGTTTGTTCACGGAATCAAGCCATAAGGACCAACCAGTTTCAGAACTGTCCCGGAG
>JANTPZ010150540.1:0-12219 GCA_025593235.1 Vachellia pachyceras | reverse complement strand
TTAGTCCCTCCAACTACTTTATTGATCATAAATATTGTTGGAGTTGTGGTAGGTGTCTCAGACGCCATAAACAATGGGTATGACTCATGGGGTCCTCTATTTGGAAGGTTATTCTTTGCCCTCTGGGTCATCATCCATCTTTACCCATTCCTGAAGGGTTTACTAGGAAAGCAAGACCGGATGCCGACTATCGTGTTGGTCTGGTCAATTCTTCTGGCTTCTATCTTAACCCTCATGTGGGTTAGAATCAACCCATTTGTTTCGAAAGATGGACCGGTGTTAGAAATTTGTGGTTTGAACTGTGACGAGTCATGAATAAAAGGGGCTGAAGCTGTGGTGGCTCAGCTAGACTACGCCTGGTTGTTGCCTTTGCTTGGTGGAAGAAGCAATTTCACTAGATGCAACACTCGTGGTGGTGATATTGCACGAATTTTTGGATGCAAGTTGTATTTTTGGGGTTTGTAGATAAAGTTGAAGGGGGGAATGAAGGCTGACATATTGTTACCTCCAATAGTGGGTTTTCCATTTATTCTTTGATCACATTTCGGTTTTTTTTGGGGGGGGGGGGTGGTTGTTATCAAGTGTCATTCTTTGTTTTTTGTTTTTCTCTTCCAAGTTTCTTTGTATTTTTGTAAGAGCATTGAATGATAAATATTTCCCTCTTCAAAGTGAGGGATCTCAAGAGTCTCAATTGAGTTTGTCTTCTGTTGAAGAATGGTTATTGTGCAAAAACACTGGGGATTTTGAGCATGTAGCCTCCTCATTTGTAATACCAACAGCTATGGACGTTCTGTTTCCGCAGTTGGTGTTCCTGTTAGGTGAATCTCGTGGTTACATAATCAAATAATTTAGATTTATAAATCCGAAGAAAAGGAAGATATCATTGTCTGTGTAGTTTGTATGTATGTTTACCTCTTCAGGAGAGAGGACCGTAAGCGAAGCGACGCGAAGAAATAGATCGGAAGATTGTTGAGGTGATTTATCTGTAATGCTCGTAACATTGCGAGCATGAAATTACAGGAAGAGAAACTCCTTGGACACTGAAGAGGAACTCTCTCCATTGATGAATTCCCCTTGTCAATCGTTGAAGAGACATGATACCTACCCTTCTTAATATTACTACCTCATCAAGTATTTTAATACAATATTAAGATTTAGTGAGAAATTAAACAAGTTAAATATATTATTTAAAAATATTTATATTTATCGATTTTTAAATTAATTTGTTTAATCCATAAACTAATGTATAATGTAATTATATGCATAAATAAAGATATTAAAGTAGAGGATTTATTTTTCTTAGTCTTTCCAACAAAAGTCAATTAGTTTTTGTACTAAGGATTGGTGGTAGTACTATGCCTGTTTGGCTTAGCGTTTGCAGGGTTCAAATACACGTTCAATAGTGTTTTTCCGTATAATGAGATAATTTCATTCACATATTTATCTCGATTTATGTAAAAGTACTTCTCTATCGTGTTCCCAAACGGTCACATATTTATATGGCAGAGAGTACTATTTTTAGGGTAGGAAGATGAAAGTTTATTTATAAGTCACTTCATTAGATTTTTCATGTATGTAAATATATGATTTTTCTCTTTATTTACTATGTTAATTTATTATGTGTTGACTATGTACTCATTCATTAAAGATTTGTAATGGATATTAAATAGGGTAAAGTAAAAAAAGTTGTTGAATTTTAAAGCAGAGTTAGAGATTAAAGGTTTTTTTTGTCTGTGTAAAACATATTGGAAGTGATTTATAAATAGAATTAGAGGAGTATATATTTAGTTTATAGTATAATTTACACTACAAATGATGTTTTATATTTAGACAATGAGATAAGCACAATATTTTTATGTATCTATTATTTAGAGCTTGTTTGTCTTCCCATCCTCAAACCTGGGTTCTGTCCAAGTATTCACATTTTTAGAAAAACTATTTTGAATACAAAACCTCGATTTGAAACCTAGGTTTGAAAAATATATTTTCTTGTTAAATTACACTCTTTTTCCTAATAAATTTTCTCTTTCCTACTTTTATTTATTTCTTTTTCCTCTTTCCTACCTACTTTTTGCCTCGAACTTCGTACAAGACAATAACTTCCCAAACACAATCTTTTTAAATCTAGGTTTTGTATTGGAATCCGTAAAAGCTATTTTCCAAAACCTATATTTTACCTCAAAATCCGTAAAAGTTATTCTGAAAAGTATTTCCAAACAAACCTTTAATTACACTAGAAATGGGGTCTTACTTTTAAGATTGGACAAAGTAATATAAGCTAATTAATCTTTTGATTTAGGGAAAATTAATTTGATAGTCCTGATAATTTTTATTATAAATTTTGAATCAGGTACCATCAGTTTTTTTTTGGCGTGGAAGGCTTTCGTTCGTTTATCAGATCTAGCGGCTCAAAGCTGTTCACTTCAGGTACTTCAGCCTTCCTGCACTTGATCCATTTTCGCAGCAAAAAAATGAGTGTCGCGGATCTGCCGCAGAAGGAGGCTAACGTACTGAAAGGGCATGAGGGCGCCGTTCTGGCGGCGAGATTCAACAGCGACGGTAACTATTGCTTGAGTTGCGGCAAAGACCGTACCATCCGTCTCTGGAATCCTCACCGTGGTATTCACATTAAGACCTACAAATCCCACGGCCGCGAAGTTCGCGATGTCCATGTTACCTTGTACCTTCTTATTCCCACTCTCACCCTATATCTGCACTAGGATGAATCTTTCCATTCTGGAATCGAATTGGTGGTAGTACTGGTACCTTAACTGACCTGAAAACCAGTCTTATCCCTTTTGAAACAGAAGATCTTTTGAATATGGACAGGGAAATTATGAATGTTGTGATTTAGGATCCAAATATGTATTAAGTTTATATAGAAGAAGTAGAACGATCCTTTAACTTTTGTTTTTCTGAAGGCCATGCATTCATATAGCTCATTATTAGATGAAATGGGAGGAAATTGAAAATGTAATTACACGATTACATGCCATCGATTTTACGTTACTTCTTATCCCATTGTCCGGCTCGAATGCTAACATCGCCGTTTACCATAGGGACAACTCCAAGTTATGTTCTTGCGGTGGAGATCGACAGATATTTTACTGGGATGTGGCAACAGGACGTGTGATTAGAAAATTTCGGGGCCATGATGGTGAGGTATGGTTGTTACTTTTCTTATGTTTCCCAGGCGTTTTCTTCTCACGCTTACTTCTGTCACCTGGTTTCTGGTTGATCATTTTTTATTTAGGTAAATGCTGTAAAGTTCAATGAGCACGCATCTGTTGTAGTTTCAGCTGGCTATGATCAATCATTGCGTGCTTGGGACTGCAGATCCCACAGCACTGAGCCAATTCAGGTGCACTTGCCAGTTTCTGTCTTATCTTTTTCCTTATCGTGATTGATGATCAATGTGGTCCAAGTCACTGCTTTCCTTTGTATTGGCTTTTCAATCAAGAATTACTGTTGCTGGGCAGATTATCAACACATTTTCAGATAGTGTTATGTCTGTTTGTTTGACAAAAACTGAAATTATCGGTGGCAGTGTTGATGGAACTGTTCGAACATTTGACATCCGTATTGGCAGGTATGGAGTTAACCAGACCTCTACACGATAGATTGTGCTTATTAGTTGTTGTTTGTTTGATGATATTCCAGATAGTGTTATGATATGTTCAAGTTATCAAAGTTCTAATGCTTCCCTTCATATTATGTAGAGAAATATCTGATGACTTGGGGCACCCTGTCAACTGTATTTCAATGTCAAATGATGGTAATTGCATACTAGCCAGTTGTTTAGATTCTACTCTGCGACTTCTGGACAGGTATTAATCTAACTAGGACGGAAACTTACAATAGTTGTTTGCTTTTATTAATTTTATTGCCCTTGTGATAGATCGACAGGTGAACTATTGCAAGAATACAAAGGGCATACTTGTAAGGTATGTCTTCAGTTACCTGAATACTGTTAAGGTTGTAGCACTTTCTGATGTTCTGTGTAGCATTATCCAATCAGATGTGCAATTTAGTTTGTTCAGTTGAATGCTTTCTCATAATTATGAATTGCAAGTCAAGGATCACTTTTATATATGTGCATTGGTGGAATACTATTGACTTGTACAATTTTTCAATCTTAAATCTATTTCCTGTTTGGTCATCCGACCAAACAGGAATCCACTTTTATATATGTGCTGTGTTTTGACTTGTGAGTATACCGATTCCTTTGCCTTAACCATTTTATGGAAGATTGTCATTTATATTGAGTTGCTTTCAGTCTTTCAAATTGGATTGCTGCCTCACTAATACGGATGCCCATGTGACCGGCGGATCTGAGGATGGCTTCATCTATTTCTGGGATCTCGTAGATGCATTGGTTGTGTCAAAATTCAGAGCTCATACCTCAGTGGTAAAGTCTTTGATCACCTTTTGCATGCTTGAAGAAAATCGCATTAAGACAGTGCTAAGAGGTCATTTTAGAACTTGCTTGATGAATATGTTGGAGTATGGCTTTCTTGAAGAATTAATTCCCCCTTAGCACCAATAGCAGTAAGATATAATTATATTTAGATTCATCTTCTGACCTAATGTTGGACAAGAGCTTATGTGTATAAAAATCTTCGGCTAATCCAACAAAGCAGCTTATAATCTTGTTAGATGAATGGGCTTTAGATATAATCTTGGTTAGTCACTTGAGTTTATAATCTTTTGATTGCATCTTACGAAGATCAGTCATGTTTCTGGCAGGTAACAAGCGTGAGCTATCACCCGAGAGAAAGCTGCATGATAAGCTCTTCTGTGGATGGCACCATTCGTGTGTGGAAGTCAGAGGCACAAAACACAGATTCTAAGATCGATATGAAGTCATGTCAGTAACTAGCTATTACGAGTAGTTTAGTTTGATTTATTCCTCAAATTTAATAGAATGTACCAGAAACTCGTATAGCTACTAAATTCTACTCAGTTTGAGTGTGTGATATTATTTTTAAAGTGATTTATATATGGTTTTGATTTTGTGGAGGTTATATTCTTGATGGTAGCAAGTGTACCCTCCCTTTGCTCTCTCCTTTATCTCTCTCTCCTCCCCTTTTCCGCCTCACCTTACATTGCACATACTATTTTGTTATTTGTAAATTTTATTACTCATTGTAGATCTTGTTGTTCTTAAACGCAACGTACTGTTTGCATCTCTTCGCATAAAACTTAAAAGGGAAAATTACTTAGAGATCCCAACAACAGAATTAACCACAAAATGGTTCTAAAGATTCATAAAATTATCATAAGGTCCCAAAAGTAGCTGCTCAGGTTGTTAATGAAGGCTAGTAAGGTTGTTAATGACAACTTCAACAGCTACTCCTGGGGCCTTATGGTAATTTTTTTGAATCTTTCGAACCATTTTGTGATTAATTCTGTTGCTTGGGACCTTTAGATAATTTTCCCAAACTTAAATTACATTGCTTACAATTTTTGAATGATAATAATCGTTACAAATTTGACTATATATATATTTCTAAGAAAATTTATATGAACATATCTCCTAATAAAGGTTTGAATATAATAAATATTTGAATATTGGTTTATCACAATACAAAAGGTCATTTTTGTTAAACTTAACACTCTTAGTAATTTTACGATATGTTGTATTCCCTTAGTAATTTTACGATATGTTGATGATACAGTAATAAATAAACAGGTGGGCTATCTGGCATTGAAAGTCACCTTAATCAATAAAGGTTAATCCAATCGATAAAGAATCAATATATCATCACGAGATACGATAACATTTTTTAATATAAAAAAGTTTAGGCTCATGGGGTATTTATAGATGTTCTTAAAGATTATCCATCAACAAAATTATCACATCAACGGTGAAATTTGAACTCATAATTTTAATACATATGTTACACGGTCATAACTAAACATTGTAGATTATTTGGGGCTGATTTCTAGAACCTAAGCTAATTATAATCATGATTTTTTTATCAAATTTTAGAAAGGGTTTGCCCATTACAGGGAATAGACTTTTCATTTCTTATCCCCCCACCCCAAAAAAAAGCCTTCTCTGCTTCTATAATTAAAATTAATTTAATATAGAATTTAAAATAAATAGATATTTAAAAAAATCTTAAGAAAACGTTTTTTTAGAAATAAAATCCTGTTTTTTCTTGTTTCATGCTCAAATTCAGAATTTAGTCAACAGGAAGACAGTGTACCAAAACCCAAGTACTTCTATGTACTATTGCCTCTGCATTTATTCTTGTCGGTCGCTCACGATCCTACAATTGAGTCAAAGTACAGGTTCTACTTTCTAGCTTCATCGTGTTTCTTTCGGGTTTGTTGGTATCAGTAAAATTGACCTTTGTACATCTATTTTTTTAATAATAAATTCCAGATGAAAATCAACTAATGTAATATAATTTTTTTAATTACATGTATCCTTTACTAGAAAAAGTTCTATACAACATTAAAGTAGGCATGTCTCTCCATGCACAATGTCACGGAGAACTAACCTGTTAAACATAAAAAACCATTAAGTAGTAGTTGTTTATGATTAATATGTGAAGAATTTATAATATACTATAGTTTTGTTTTTTTTAAGGTTAGCACGTGGAGGTTTCCAGGTTTTTCCTTTTGATCTCGTGAGCTTTGTTTTGTTTGGGTCAAGACAAATGCCTCTCACTCATGATTCTCTAGTCTTTAGTCGAAGCCTTGTTTTCATAGGGACAAAAAAAAAATTATCACTTTTTTGTGATTAGTAGTTAAGCAATTAATATGATATTATGATCTATACAAGGCCCGAATCATTGTATATATGTATAACACTTAAAAATTTAGTGAAATATGACTTGTAAATACTGATCCATAAAATTTTTAATATACGAAGTCATGTTTGAGGAAGATTTTGTATGAGGTTTTATGTTTAACCTTCTTTAAAAAAATTCAAGGAAGTAAAAGAATATTTTTATGTTAATATTTAAACAACCAATCATTAATCATGAACTAAAACATTTGCTGCTTTGCTAAAGGTATGTTTGAAAAAATAATTAAAAAAAATCTAAGAAATGATCAATTAGACAAGATAAAATAATTATATGACTAAAGTCGATATAGTTAGAAGGGAGCAATAGGCGGGCGGGATTGGCCTGTGGGGCAACCCGCCACTCACTCATTTATTTTCCACGGGTATAGAGCAGCCCGTACTTGTGATCAAGCCCATTTTGACCAATACAAATGGGTACGGGCCAAACGGACGGGTTGGTACGTGTAAGGATAACTTATTCTAACAACCTTTTTAAAAAAAATGAAAAAACAGCGTAATAGAATGGAAAGTTCAAGAGCATCCCAAAAAATATAGTCACTGATCTCAAGTTAAAAAATCAAAATAATGCTAATTGGCACAGTTTGTTTATTTGAATCCAATACCGTCACCAAAGCTACAACCCAAACCTCGATCGAAGCTACAACCCAAACTTGTGACCTTCGATTGAAGTTGCAACGGTGAATCTACGGAGGAGGACATCGATTGGTGAAGCTGCAACTTGCAATCTACACTGCCATTGGAACTGGAAGACTCCGATAGACAATTCAAGTAGCAAGGTTCTGGCCAAGGGAGGGGGAATGACCAGGACTAACTTGAAGGATGACGAGTGGAGGAGGATCGATGACTAGAGGATGGCGAGTTGAATTAGGCCATGACATGGGTGGGTTTTAGGGTGAAGGGGGACACTGCTCACGAGTTAAAGAAAGTCACACACACACACACTCATTCACACCACTCCAACACCAAGGTTCTGTTTGCAGGAGATTTTCTTTTTCATGGGTTAAACGGGCTGGTACAGTCACCGTGTGGGTAACTTGCGTCCCACCTCGTTAAAGTCATACCCCGCACGTTTTGGTGGTCCAAATTAGGTGGGTTCAAATGGGTTTTTTTCCATGGGTTGGGGTAAGGGTTGGTTGCTCACCTGTAGGTATAGTAGGGCCTGATCTTAAATATAAAATATATTGAGAGTTCTGATTAGTTTTAGTATAAATTTTAATCTCTTCCAATCTCTTGTACCAATTTTTCTTTCCCATAATATCATATTCAGTGGCATTTTGTCTTTAGTATTAAAATTTAATTATAAATGAAAGGGTTATTAAAACTTTGAATATTCTTTATTAAATAGTAGGGGTATTTCTATTCTTTGTTCACAAAAAACATGAAGTAAAAATGAAATTCTACGTAATGATATGGTATTCATTAATAATGATATAACAACATACTCATCTACCTTTAGCTCTATTTATAAGGCAGAAAACTTCATCCTATTTGCAAATCAAATCATTAGATTTTTTATATGACTATACAAATTCACTCTTCATCTAAAAGTGAGAGTTGTTAGTGTCAATGAAGTGGGTCGCGGCTGATAATTGACGATAAGGTAGAGAGAGAAGGTAGCTTCTCTCTACCTTATCCTCAACTACCCCAAGCGAGCATCATCTGCCATGGAAAGATGCAAGGAATCAACGGTGAAGATAGGAATCAATTCAAAAATCAACACTGGAAGTCCTAAAACGGTAAAAAAAGCACAGCTTGAAGATGCTTCGACTGTCCATTTGTCAAGATCTGCAAGATGGAAGTTTTTGAAGGATGCATATCAATCTCATCACCCATCTCAAAAAAAAGAGGAAGGCCAGATGATTAGTCACAAATAGAAGTGACAAAGAAGCAGAAAAGATCAAAGAAGGTGGCCCAAAGAAGGCTCCAAAAAATAACCAAGTATTTGTTTAGTTTTCCATGAAGTTGATTTGTTGCCTGAGGTAACTTCCTTAAAGACATGTCGAACTGAGGAGATTGTGAAAGAGCCAAAAGCTAACCTTAGGAAACATAAAATCAGGAATAAAAAGGAAAAAGAAATAATGAGTAAGAAATCTTCTTCAAGAAGCATGGTGCAGGAGAGTTCCAGAGTCCACAAGGGATGATGCAAAAATAGAGGGGTTCTGGTCCATGCAAAGCCGCAAGGTCAGCGTCTTACCTTCATGGTATGAAAATATGTAGAGGAAGCCAACATGGGAATCAAAATTCGATTTGAAGAATATGAAGGTTCTAGCATAGGAAAGTCTCTTTATCATCTCTCATTTTGCTGGTTTGGAACTGGTTTGCAAAAAGATAACTAAGAAACCCAATTTGGGATTTTCAACAAATCCAACCCTTTGCAACAGTTGTTCGAAATTTTATTGGGTTTGAAGGTTATACTACTCTTAAATCTTCAGTGTCTATTGTTTGGTTTTTCTTTCCCTTTATGTGATTATAGTTATTGTCATCAATTGTAATTTACTTAAGCTCAAGAATTGGGGATTAAGGATGTATTGCCTCAAACTTCTGATTGTGAAGATGATAACATTTAAATGATTCAATTGTAGCCACATTGAGATTATGGTTTTAGAGTCTAGATTCCAAACCATAATTATAATCAAGTACAGCTCTGATGGAGTTTCCAAATATTGCAACCGTCACACTATCTATATAGGACTTTCAACTCTATGTTGGTCCACTATCCATTTCATTGAAAACAAATTTGCGTAAATGCTCGTTTTTTCTCTTTCAAGAGTGAGGTTAATGGCATAAACATTTTCATCAACTTGTAGATGAATTTTTCGTTACGTGATGTTAATGTATGAAGATGTATCTGGAGATATACTACTTGTTCATATCCTACCAGTGAATCATCTACTTGGTGTTTGTCGCTCAACATGATTCTCTTTTGGCCGCTAGACTTTGGCTACTGTATCCTTTTACCCCTCAAAGAGTTGGAAGTTTTAATTTGGTTGTTAGCTAGGATTGTTACAATAGTTGCTTCTGTAGGTTTTATGTTCAGTCCTGTGAACTTTTATATCAGTTGGTGTTCAATGTGTAAATCTGTAAGTATATTCTTGTAGTCCTTTTATGTTGTACCAATATTTGATCATTTTATCATAAGAAATTTTAAGAGAGTTAATGAAATTTGAAGTTGTTCTCGATTTTAGTTAAACATATTAAAAACGACTTATAAGTAAAACTAAAAAAATGCTCATTTAATCTTATTTATAAATCATTTCCAACGTATTTTATTTAAAACAAATTCTTAAATCTCAAATCCTATCTTAAAATGAAACAATTTTCGAAACTTAACCTTATTTAATATAGACTATACACATGATAACAAAATCCGCACAATAATAAATAAAAGGTTAAAATTATATATACATGTAAAAAATTATTAAATTGACAATAAATTAAGGGGAAAAAAACTTTTCGGTTAAATGGTAGAAGAGGAGTATACAATCACATATGAATCTTTTCCCCTTCTTGTTTTCAACGAGTCTCTCTCTTCTATTTAACCCTTTGAATGAATCGTGTTTGGAACTTAATTGGAAACACACATAGCCCAACAAGTTTCCTATATTTATTTGATTAATTAGTATCTTTTCATAAAAGAAATTATTTGTTTACACCTGTTCATGGGGGAAAACCTATGCCTTATTTGGTACACGGAACTGATTTTGATGGAATTGGAAGTGAAACTAGAAGTGGAATTAAAAGTATGTTTGTTATGCTGAAAGAAGTGGGGTATTATTTTAATTTAATATTTATAATGTGAAAAGACTAATTTACCCTCAACAATAAAAAATTTCTCTACTTCCCAAAAAAATTCTTCCCCTCCCCTACAACCAGTAGCAATTACCATCGACAAGATTTTGCAGCAAATTAAACGATGAAGATAAAGAGAATAGGAAACCTGGGGCCGGAGGATGCTAGCTCTTCACGAACAAGATCGTCGGTGGCAATGTGGGGAACGCTGAGAAGATTGCAAAGGCGACTAGCGTAGGTGCCTTTACCGATGCCTACAAGATCGCCAGTGGTCATGTGGGGAACGCCGAGAAGATTACAGAGGCGATGAGGAAACTGAGGTTTGGGATGGAAGAAAGGGGTATTGTTTGGAGGCGCCTAAGATGCAACCACAGAGGAGAAGGATTTGCCCGCCATGTGTGGGATGGAGGTTGTGCGCGTTGCCAAGTGAGTTATAGCCGCCATTGAAACCATAAGAGCCTTGAGAGATGCTTGCGGAGAGCTTGAGAGGGAGCTTTGCTTCCGTAATCCGTATCCTTAGCACCCACTCTCGCCGGAGAGAAACAGATCGCCCACCTCCGTCACCACTTTCATCAAACGCCCGCCAGCAAGCCGTCAACCGCCCGCGTCGTGCCAGATCGAAGAGTAGATGGGGGAGAGGGAAGGCCAAAAGGGTTAAAGGCCCATTTCTATGGAATTGAAAATGAGTTCTCATGGGGGAGGTTGGAACCCAATTCCATCATTTTTGGGTTCCATAGTGTTGAGATATGATTGAGTTATATTAGGAAAAGTTTATCCCTCACAATCAGGAATTAGGATTATGTGATTGTATATACTTAATTATAGTAATGAGCCATTAATGTAAAGGCTCCTTCTTGATGTATATATCCCTATTGGGTTATTCAAAGAATATATGAAATTACTGAGTAACAACTTACATGGTATCAGAGCCCTAAGGTTCTTTTTTTTTCGTTTCGGCCGCTGCTTGCTTTGTCACTGTTCACTGTTTGCTTCGTGTTCATCCGATGTCCGACGGCCGAGGTGGAATCACTGTACACGCGCCACCTCAGACGATTCCTGACTGTCCGATCGGCCTATCCCCGGTGGTCCGATCGAGTTCCGGTGGCGCGTGTTCCAAGCTCTGGCGGAGCGTGAAGTCCACGCGCCACCTTCCGGTGGTTATTTCTGGCCGTTCTTTCCCTTCCCACCGTTGACTGCCTTCTCCGGTGTGCCTTGGTCGGTTTTGTAGCTGGTTGGTGTCAGCAAGTTAATGGGCTTTGTTGAAACGCTGTACGTGGCTTTGTGGGACCAGTTTGCGTGGCTTCTGAGCGTTCAGATTGTGGCAGCGTGATTCTCCAGCTTTGTGCGTGGTGGTTAGTTATTTTGGCTGCTGTTGTTGGTTCTCTTTGGTTTCCTATTGTTGGTTCTTGCCACTGTTTGTTGTTCCCACTGTGATCCTTGTTGATCTAAGCTTTCTGTAGCCTGTGTTTGACTCTTTGGTTTCTCATGGCTGAGTCTAAGATGAGTGTGACCCCTGATATTATTCCGGTGACGACCAGAATTACTGATCATAAGTTGAATTGGTCTAATTATTTGGATTGGAGCAAAACTATTCGTATGTATTTATTGAG
>JANTPZ010150537.1:0-11968 GCA_025593235.1 Vachellia pachyceras | reverse complement strand
TGAAATAATATATATGTTTGTGTTATTTAATTAGGTTCATGTCATTTTCTGCAAAAACTTACTTTTCAAATATCTATCCAAATTAATTTTTCTTTTCACAAAAAAATCACTTCCCAAACATAAATTATATTACAATTTTTAACTTCTTTTTAATATTTCTTTTCCAAAAATCATTTTAGCAGACATTTACTTCAGCTGCAACCGCTCATGGGCATCAAATTCAAATCAAATCAAATCAAATCTGATGGATGTTTTATTTTTTTTTCTGATGTTGTGTTTTCATGTCTAAAGCTGTTGTTCTTTAATTGTTTTTGACTCGTTTGCCGTACTTTACGACTTTGTTTCTCTCTTCCTTTGACGTAAGAGGATCAGTTATTATCAAGTGGGCAGCAAATTTTGACATTTCATTTCTGGTTGTGGAATTAATTTACAAGGACCACGAAACTGTCCTATTCCTTGGACTTTTACTTTTTTTTAATTGTATCGGTTTAAAAACGTGGTAAAGAAGTACTCTTACATAAGTCAAGAAAAATATGTGAAGGAGATTATCTCGTTTTATGAAAAAATACTGTTGAACGTGCTTTTAATTTTCTTCAACGCTTTACCAAATAAACTGATTATATTTTAATATGAGCCAATCAACATGGCCATTTTTCAAATAAAATTAAAAAATATTAAATATATTATTTAAAATTATTTATTTTCGTGTATCATTATATCATGTATTAAGAAAAATTAATTTTAAAAAAGTTAACTTATTTTTATATTTTAGATTAAAGTTTTTATTATTTTTTGAACTTTGCTGGCATTACTTCTTTTTATCCACAAAATTCAAACTCCCACCTTATTTTAAACCACCAACCATGGCTGTCCCCAGTGGCGGAGCCACGTTGGAGTGAGGGTGGACAATTGCCCCCCTCAATTTTTCGGGGTATATGTAAATACTTGTTAGATTTTTATTTTGCACCCACTGATTTTTAATATTTGAACCCACTCAAATTATTTACACTTGTAAACTTGTTGTCATTGTTTGAAAATAAAAAATTACCCCCACTGGTCCAGGGTCCTGGCTCCGCCACTGGCTGTCCCCAAGGTGAATCTAAGTTGTAAGATAAACAACAGTACAACACCAATTATGAAATAAATCATACCTTTTCTTTTGTTAGTTTGTTTAAATTATATATATTTATATGAACTTTTATAACGTCAAAACATTTCTTCTACAATTAAATAATTAATTTTTTTCATTTCAACAATTTTATAATGAAACATATATCAAGATAATTTTTTTAAAATAAAATATTTAAGGGAAAAATTCATGTAGATTATTTATTTTTATATGATTTACGTTGATCATGTTAATCGTTACAAAAAAAATCTCATAATTTATATATTTGATAAACACATACGTTTCTTCTCAAAGCCTGGCTTATGGCATTGTTTTGGTAATTACTTCTTGCAATATCATAACAAGAGGACCTACCTGAAAGAGACAATTAGAAGAATTTACGGATTTCAAAATATTTTTACGAATTTTGAGATGGTTTTGTCTTGACTTGCGTGCACAGTTGGAAAGAAGTTTTTCCCAAACATGCACAATGCAGCATCCTCCAACTCTGGTTAAATGGAGATAACTTTTCTTCGATCTTGAATCCAACTTTAAATGTTAAACACTCAGATGCTCATGTCTAGATTGTAATCAGTATATTGTCATCCACAAAGAAACCCCAACAAAAAACCCAGTCTAATTGAAGCAATCACTAGTCATGTTTTTATTTTTTATATGGTTTTTTGTCTATATATCACATTCAACCATTGTTGAACCCATGTGTTTGGGAACTCCGTGAAAGGAGTTTACGGATTTTTATATGGTTTTACGGATTTTGAGATGGTTTTGTCTTAACTTGCGTGCACCGTTGGGGGAACAATGTTACCGAACAAGTAGTCTTCAAAATGCATTTTTAACATTCATAAGGACTCAGTTGAGACCACATACTTAAGCAGTTAAAATCATTTTCACTAGAACCAAACTTGTCGGTATAGTCATGTTAAATAAACTATTATTTGGTAAACCAGTGATGTTTTGTTTCCCATTTTTGTGTAATGATAATCGCCTTTTTACATTAAAACTATTATCATGGAGATATACCTATATATACATATACACGTTTTATTTTGCCAACACGCGCGCGGGCACATATATGATCAATTGAACTGTGCTTTATAGACAAGTTTTATGTATCAAATGAAGCTCAGCACCAATGTACGTACCTCGAGAAAATAGCAAATAGTAACTGTTGACGAGGAACACATTCATAGATTACTCTGATGGGAGCATGTTTTTCATAACCGCACACGATCATTTGTCACAACAGTCAGATCAGTGGAAACAAAATCAATCTTTCCTACAGCATGGCTTCACCCTGCAGCACTTATTTTCGCTGGTTGAGAAATGAACAATCTGATCAGTAATGTGCTTGTGGCTCGAACCAGTTCGCGAAGATGATGATGACGACCATAAACTATACAACAGCTCTGCAGCTTCTGCAGAGAAACTGTTATCGCTGAGGTCAAGTAATTGCAGATTGTTTGCCAGGCCAATAGCAGTTGAAAGCTTTCGGATTAAATGATGGCAATTGGGTGTTGAAGAATTTCTTTGACATGAACTGGCATAATTGTCATCAATTCCAGAAGCTGTAGCTTCTACTCTCGCCTGATCATATTGATCCTTAGCAACTTCAAGCTCACAATTACCATTGTTGAGAGTGCCAAGAACCTCTTTGGTTTTATCCACTTCCATGGGAGAACTTAATTCAGAAGTATCTAGCTTCTGCTCCAAGTTTTCTGAGCACCCTTTTACTGAAAAGTCGTGTTGCAGAGTAGAAAGTTCATTTGGAGCAGCATTACCTGCTAGATCAAGCTCCTGCAGGCAGTTTTTCTCTGATAGAGAAACAAGATATGCATCAAGTAAATGCATTCTCAAAAGGATGAATATTGAATAGACTATCAGATATGGTTAAATGCCTACCTGCTAGTGCCTCGATTATGTGGAGAACTCCAGTAAGCCCAAGCTGACAGTTTCTAAGGGCTAAAACTTTTAGACAGCACCGTGGGTTTATTAGCAGAGTAGACAGAGTATTGCTGCCCTGTATCCGTTACGGATATAAAAATCTACAACTTAGCATACCAAATAATGTTTAACTGATTAAATTCATAAGGTGATCACCGACCGGCATAAATTGGAGAAACTAATCTATATATTCAGATATAATATAAAATCTATAGAAAGCTATAATACTAAGAAGTCATTACCCGCATTCTAGTTATAGACTGAAAGTTAAATATAAATGCTATATCTCTCTATAAAAGAAAACAACTCACTTCAAAGGGTATGATGTGGTAACATCACACAGAATACATACGCAATATTGAAACAAAACCAGCCAAAGAACATTAATTGCCAGAATACAAACATAAAAGAACAAAATAAGATAGTATACAAGCAACAAACCTCTGGCATAATTGGATTTCCTTCCAGTTTAAGCTCAAGAATGGAACAAAATGAAGAAACACCTGCATTTAAAAAGTTGTTAGATGTAAGCCCACAATATGATAGGTCGAGTTTCACAAGTTCTTGTGTCCCATTGAACAATGATCGTGATAATTGCATTGCCCCTTCCTGCAGAAGAAAATCGATCTGAATCAGAGACTCAGTGGGTTATTCATGCAGAACAAACAATTGCGGTATCAACAATATTATGAACGCATGGTAAACATAGATATCACTCACATTTCCGATTCCTGTGCTTCCCAACATTAATCTTGATAAAGTAATTGTCCCTGCGAGCTGGCAAAGGGTATCAACAACCGGTTTCCCTAATTTTAGACCACTAAGATTCAGCTCAGAAAACCCACAATATCAAATTTAATTCTATTTAGACTTCATTTCTACATGGCATAATAATGTTGCAAAATACATGAAGATGTTATGTAGAGACAGATAATAAATCATATTTCTACCTTTTCAAAGTAGAAAGCTTGTCCAGTGGATTAACAATAGCATTTCCGGATACAGGGTTGTTATAACCTGACATTGAAGAAAGAGAACCCATTGAGCTCCAAAAATTACATGTGACAGGTATTTGGAAAGAATGTTATGTTAAATACATGATACCTATACAAAGCTGTGCAAGCACAGATTTAGAGTCCAATGAAACGGCCATCTTTTGAATGGTTCTAGCTGTAATATGACAGCGCTCTACATTCAAGCTACAGAAGGCTGCAAAATAGAAGAGTTGTAAATAGAGGCAAGGAGACTTGTGACGGGCTAATGTCAGAAATCCAATTACAAGAACATGAGAGATTACAGAAATTGTAAGCGTACTTTTTAGCAGCTTATGGTATTTTATGTAGTAAATATAGATTTTCCGTATCTTGTGACAAACAAACAAAAAGAAGGAAGTGACCATCAACATCTCCTCAAGAGACAACGAAAACAACCATATTATAAATAGACAAAGCTAGTGGCCTACAATTGTCTCGGGAGGTAAAGCAAGGATTAGGGGAGGATAATGACCAGGGTTCCAGACGTGACGGGAAAAAAAAGAAAAAAGATAAGTGCAGAAGTGCTGCTTACCAGTACATTTTTCCAAGATGGTTGAAAGATAAGATCCACATGCATCAGTAAGATGGTTTCCAGAAAAGTTGAGCACTTCAAGTCGAGCATATAGTACTGAGCATTCACATATCTGAGAGAGAAATGTAGGCCTTATAAATTAGCAAATTGGGAATGGCATCAAGGTTGAGCAAATCACGACAAGCCTTTTATTTTTTTAAGCAGAGATTGATCAACAATAATGTCATGAATTATAACTTCCTTTTATTTTTTTGGCAACAGGTTCTAATTCAAAAACTTTAGCAGCAGAAGTTATTAATGGAAATAAGACAGGCAGTTTCTGATGGTATTTCAGACATTTTTTTGCATATCCAATCACGGATTCAATGTTCAGAAATATCTTTCCATCGAGATACCCTTATCGTTTATCAAAGAAGATAACTGCACCTATTGAATTTAAAATCTCCTTTCAAGGAGTGTTAACATTTAAACAGGAGAACGGGAAAGAAAAGACAATCAGGAAAAGGTGAAAATCTTTACCCATGGAACCATACCTGAAACATTGCGGTTGGGCCGAACCGATTGCAATGCAAGTCCAGAGTCAGGCCGCCATAAGATTGGCCTGATGCCATGAACACTCTGGAGTTTCTCCATTGTTCCATTTCCTAATATATAGAGATCCCATGCGAAGCCAAAACTATTGATTAGATTGCACTTACTTTTATTAATACTTATTATTTCTGGTTTAAACTTTCCTTTTTTACTGACTGATTTGAACAAAATATACATAAGTTGAGAAGCGTGCATGCGGGTGCACACACATTAAAGAAGCTCCTCTTGGCGGAGCACAGAAGTAATCACAATGCAATTGAGAGAAGGCCTAGAACAAAAACCTGTTCATTTTGTTCTCATAACTTTAGTACTTTACCCCATTTTAAAATTTATTTTTATAATTCAAATTTGAAAGTTAATTACATGCATTTTTAATATATTTCAATTCAGTTTTCATTATTATATTTTTATTAATATTTTATCATGTGAATTAATTTATCCTCTATACAATTATTATAACGTTAAAATTAATTTAACAGTACTATTTATATCTGTACCACTTTTGTTATTTTAAATCATATAAGTTTATAACAACAAAATCGGAAAAGTACATGTTTATCCCTCCCGGATGACTACTCACTTGCTTAATTGGAATCAACTATAGATGAAAATAAGCAAGAATTTATTCAAATAGGCTTGAGACTGCATGGTAAGCCGAAGGCATGAGCCTAGCCTGAAGCACATATTGGCCTTTTTTCATGCCCAATCCTACCAAAAACAATAGAAGTAAGTCCATTTAAAAAGCGTACTTTATAAAGTATACCTTCAATAGTCTTGCATAACAGGCTTTGAAGACCTTAAATTGGTTTTAGGCCTATCAAAACCTCTTAAACAATAACATATAATGGATCTTGCTAGGAGGGGTTTGCCCCTAACCAAAAGTTTTATTCTATACTAAAAGATACACTCAATGGACGAAGTTTTAAACAAGATTACCTCTTGAAGGAAAATACGGAAGTTTGACAAAACTCACATTTTGCAAGTCTTGTATAAATATGTCTAACCTATTTGCCTAAATAGATAAACAGATCAGACCAAGCTCAAAGTAGTCTAGGGTCTGGTCCGTGAGACCTACTTTCACCCATATTATAGACGAGTTAATATAATTTTTTATCTTTCAAATTTAGAATAAGTTGTTTTAATCCCTTAAAATCAAAATTTTTATTAAATTATAAGTATCAATATTTTAAATAAAATAAAATATGAGAAATCAAAACAACTGTTTTTAAAATTAAGAAATCAAAACCAAAATAAAAATAAATACGAGAATAAAGATTATATTAGTTATTATTGTTCAACTGATCATCTCGTTTCAGTTGTATTCTTATCCAGTGTTGCCTCTGGCTTCAGAGCACAACCCATCTTTGTTTTGCTCATTATGCTTTTCTGAATGCTAGTGATACCAGTAGGCTACATTGTTCTAAGTTGCAGGTATTGTTCTTTCGTCATTGGAAGCTTCAGGGTGGTGCTTCGGTGGATGAGTTATTATGCTCCTCTATATTCGGAAGATTTAGAGTTCATGCTTTCCAATGGCCATACATTCGAAGTTAAGCATGTTGCAAACTTGAAGATCAGAATTCAGAATAAATAATCCTCAATGCAGCACACTCACTCACCCAAACACATAAAATGAAAAATTTCCTCGCATCGGTGACTAAAATTCATATTTTGAGTGTTGACCAACATGGCCTTTGTTTCAAGGACATGTTCACATATAATAATAACTTCAGCATAAATACACCATTTCCAACCTAAATCAGAATTCAAATCAAAATCCTACATAAAGTGAGAGAAAACACATACTTTCAGCTCTCCCTCCTTCAACTAGCAAGACCAGCCACACAAACCGAATTCCATCGGCACCAGTAGTGAAACTTCCACAGGAAAACAAACGAGACCTGAATCTGGATTACTTATTGTGGGTTATATGGTAATCAAGCAACAACTCATGTCAAATGATCCAAGAACATGACTTCACTTCTGGCTGTGTTGTGTATGGTAATCAAGCAACAACTCACGTCAAATGATCCAGCAACATGACTTCACTTCTGGCTGTGTGGTGTATGGTAATCAAGCAACAACACATATTGTGTTCCACCGACAATGACCATGTTTTGCTCATCGCTGGTCCTTTGAGACTTTATCTAAAGCATCAAAAACGTATTGCACAGTAACATCCTCCACAATAACGGTCTTGTCTCTAGACTTGGAACCAGTACCTAGTGATACCTGTCTTCGTTTTACTCCTAAAACCTGCAGTTACCCATTGAATGTTACAAGAATAATGACGCTGAAGAATAAAATGTCCATAAGGTGTATGAAAAACAAAAGGAGTGTTGCAGGGCTGGTGACTCAATACAGAACTAGAAAAGGTGGCAATGTAACACTAATTATATTGATGTGTTTCCAACCACAAGAAACATAAAGTGAAATATCAATGATTAATGATAACATCAGCCTACAGAGCAACCATTATACTATCTACAACTCTGAAGAAACACAAGGGAGCAGCATCAGATTATAAAGCATATAACAAAAGAAAGCTCATTCTGGTGGAATCATGATTCTAAAAGGTCAGGATCTCATGGTAAATGTCACAAGCGTTGCTGATACAGTCCAATGACATAGCGTGATCCACGTAGCCAATGAACTCATTTAATAATGAGGCTTTATTGTTGTTGTATAATTCCAGAAAACAGGTAAACCAAAACTAGACAATCCAAGGAAAAAGGAACAAAGGCGCCACTGATTCCCACCTAAAATTAGAGAAACCATCATGAAGAAAGATTTAATCAACTACGTGTATGAAAGTCTAAGAGTACCAATATTTTGAATATAACTGCACACAAGATTTTAATTATTCCTGCACTGATTTTTGTTCCCAGTTCCCACCATAGCAAGAAGATTTCCACTAAGTTCGAAAAAAGGAAAAATGATCCCTAAATGTTAACACCTGCTAGTGGAAACTCATGAACATGCAACAGTTGACTCTGGCTCTCTCTCAATATTAATATTAGGGCTTCGCCATCTCTCTTCAGTGAAATTTCGTATTCCAAGACACAACTGAATCAAAATCAGCAAAAATAAACTAGGAAAACAATAAACAAAATAAGATCTTACGGAGCTTATGTAACCAAGAAGGGCGGCATTTGCTTCTCCATCCCTGGCCGGTGCGTCAATTTGCACTCCTACAGCTTCATCACTGATATCTAAAATTCCATAACGATTATTGAAAAAAAAAACCCAAAGCACACAAAATTGGATGCATATCAACAAAAACGAAAACGAAAAGAAAACGAGAGAGGTACACCTGTTACGGAAGCAGTTTTGGAACCGGGCTTGGCGTGGATGATAATAGCAACAGAGGAAGGAGACATGGATCGAATACAAGAAGGCCAACTGTTAGGTTTTGCTGATTGAGATGGTTCGCTCTTCTCAACTTTCGCCTTGCCCCTCTTCGCCGGCGGCATTTTAATTTTCAGATTCCGGGTGCCGCGGCGGAGGACTCCCAGTGATGCGCCGAGACCGAGACTAATATCAAGGTGCCACCTTGCGTACACACTAAACAGTAAACACTGGCATCTCTCTCAATATATATATATTCCCATTATCTGTACTTGTATAGACTTTTTCAGCAGACGCCACGTGGCAGATCTGAATCGATCTGGTCTTTTAAAAAAAGAAAATAAAATAAATAATATGCATTCGGTCCCTTCAACAAGGTCCAGTTTCGACTTGATCTGAATCTGATAAGCCAACACACGTCATCTTTTTCCGATCATTCCCTTTTTGGAATTAAAATACTTGTGCTTGGAGTTTGAATTAGTATTGGGATTGCAAGTTTGCAACACAAAAACGAAGACCAAAGAGAGTTTCATTGACAAGAAACCAGAAATTTGATAAAGCCAGACGATGGGGGCATCCAATTCCACGCCGCAGAGCGGTTCGACGGAACAACGGGAGGTGGAACACGAAGCGTCTTCCACGGGTGCTCTTCCTATGCTTCGGAGAGCTTTTTCCAAGCTTGCTGATCCCGAAACAAATGCCGTTCCCCCTGAAAATTTACAGGTACTGAAAAACAGTACTAATTTTTTTTTTTTTCATTTTTGGAAGTATGGAATTAGCCAATTCTGATTAAAGAAAGTCATAGCAACTGATCTTAATAATGTTAAGTTAGTTTTGGTTTCTCTATCTGTTAAATCAAGCGGGCATTCCCAAGAGTTGGGAAAAAAATACTTCAGGGCATCTGCTCTGAATTGATGCTTGCGGCTTGAGATAAGAATTCCTGTTTATTGGTGTTATTCTTTATATTGTTCTGTTATCTATTGGGAAGATTTTAGTGGTTGAATATTCCACAAAATGCAAGTATATGTGCAGAAGAGGTCTGCTTTTTGTTGGATTCATTCATCATTGGAGGGGTGATCTATAAGTTTTTAATCTTAGCCACCTGTGAATTCCTTACTATGCAGCTTGACATCGTGAGTTACTTGTAATTAAATTGAATTTTAGTTTAATTCGGGTCCGTATAGAAAGATAAGGAATAATCATAAATGTTCAAAAATTTTGTCACTGACCAAGATTTGAGAAAAACGTATTGTTAAGGTTACTTGCTATCTTTTGTAAAATGTGTTCACCACAATTCTTATATTCATTCAGTTTTTAATTTTCTCTTTGATTTCTAACATGTAAACATATTGTTTTCAGCAATGCTTTATGTTAGTTTACAAAGATCAAAGCGATGCCAGCAACATCCCCAATTTATTCCCGGTACTGTTAGATCACTGGGGCTCATCCATATTTGACCAGTTTTTTATGCCTGCTAAAGGGAAAATTACTTGGATTGAATTTGTGAGAGGTTATAATAGATGCTGTGCAAGGATGTCTGCATCTATGTCACTGAATATGCTTCTCAGAATATTGCATTCAACTTTAGGAAAAGCCAATGTGCCTATCAATTTGGAGTTTGAATTAGATGATACTGATGGGAAAATAAATGGGTCACTTCTTGCCAGCGATGCACTTTTGCTTCTGCTCATGTGTTGGTCTATGTCATGGGACTGTAGAAGTTTGAAACACTCTGATCGCAAAGCAAGTCTTAGCCCACCAAATTTAAATCATTTGGTACTTTCAGCCATCACATCATGTGCGAAAATTGACAGTGGCGTGAATGTATTGGATGGTGACTTCTCAAGCTCAGAAGTTCAAATTCCTGCTGGAAAGTTTGTTACATGGGTTTTGAGTACAGTACCGTGCCTCTCAGATTGTTTGAGTCAGTTTTTCCATGCAAGACTGCAAAATCAAGCCAATGCAGGGGTAATTCCTGCATTCAAGCTGAACTATTTACCGTCTCTATTTCTGTGACACCTGTTCAACATAATTTCTATGCATGCCGAGGATTATACTCTTTTTTGTAACATGCTTAGCTTCCTAGTATTCTGGGCTTATAATAAATCAGTTCAAAAACTGTCTGCCCTGATTATGAATTAATTGAAAATTGAAATTAGATTTAAATTAAAGCCTGCCATTAATTTATGTCATCCCTATTTTGTTTCTTCTACCTTCCCTTCCTGCTGACTTTATTGTGTGAGCTGCAACTACTTCCTCACATCCTTTTTCATTTTCATGCATACAATGTGACTCAGTCTTGTTTGCATTTCTTGTTTCCATCAAAAATTTATTGTCCTTCATCAAATTGAGATGTTAAGTTTGGATCATTATATAAGTTGTTGGTCAAACAACTACCTCGAAACTGTTTCGTTCTGTTATTGAGTTAATTATCATAGCATTTGATTGTAGTGAAATAATTGATTTTTTTCTGAAATTATAGAAGGATGTCAATGGCTGTGGTTAGCTCTCCTTCACATTTTCCTTTTAGGTTACCGCTGCTAGGGAATGATAGTTGTCATGAAGATCTTTACCCTTAACATTTACACTATTGTATATGGTATTGTGTCACTTACAGAGAACTTTCAACTAAGCTTTGCCTGTCATTGTACTCTGAGCCCTGTTTTCCAAACTTCTTTGGATTCAATAGTATAGTTTATCTGCTTTTTGACATGGTTATTATGGGACAAAAAATCTATTGCATCTAGCTCTAAGGCGTCTTCAGATGGAATAATTTCCTGATCAATGGCAGGATGAATTGTTGCCCTCTAATTCCTCTGTTGGGGATGTTTCATTAACACCAGAATGTGATAATAACATTTTAACCCACGGAAGGGCATGGGCAATTGGTCTTACACAGAGAAGTACAATAAATGAAGAGATCTTGGAAGTTTGTTTTCGTAGAAGTGAAGGCGGAATGGATAAAAGACTACTTTATAGGTTCGTATCTTTGAATCTTATATCTGGCTCAATCCTTCGCTTATGCTTTAACAGTGTAGGACACCTGCTGGAATAAACAAATTCTCTGTAACTGCTTGGCATTGCTAAAATTGGGGATGATTTCCTCATTTCTTACTACTGCTTCACAACATTGTGCTTTGTCTGATTTTGTTATCTACTTACCGTTATTCTTGCTCACTTGTAAACCTTTTTGTTGTGAGACTTGCCATTTGGAAAAGGATTGGCTTTGACATTGAATATATAATATTTCATAGGTCATCTGCTCATGGGAAAGGCCTAAACAGATTTTGGTCGCGTATTGAAGGTTACAAAGGTCCATTGCTAATTTTGGTTGCGGCAAGCTCAGGACAAACCCATGAGGGAAGCTCTACTGTTGGGAAATGGATTATAGGTGCA